>JAQSNX010003339.1:0-163867 GCA_029532605.1 Oreochromis grahami | reverse complement strand
AGGCAGAAGGAGCTGAACACATCACATCACCAAAGGACAACATGGTCACACAAAGACAGACGTACCTGGAGAAACGTAAGTTTCTAGTTTCTGTGATATAGCCATGAAGCAAGACAAAGAAAAAGAAAAAACCTTTTGGTCATTAAACTTAACCTCAGTATTTTTATGTATAAATGATAATAGAAAAGGAAGAAACTTGTTAGGAAAACTGAAAAAATGCTTTGCTACACAGAGTAAAAATACAGACTCTATATATTTAATCTATTTTTCTATTATTTCATTTTTACAGCGTTTCTGCCGGCAGTGACAGTGCTGCTGCTTTTGGCTGCAGCAGGACATTCTGCCGTGGTGAATGATAATCTCCAAACCAAAGCAACGCCTCTGTCAAACTCATCTCTGACCACTCAGTTTAGCAACAGTGAGTGTTTTAAGTTTGAGTTTTGTGACGGCGAAGACACATGGCATTACAATGTTTTATCCCTGACATATATGAAATTTACTGAGCCCCAAATGTCCCCCATGATGTCACGATACATGTTTGTTAAGTTGTGGGCACAAAATTTAAGGTCTTATAACTGAAGCTTATCTGCAGAAGACGGGTGTCAAATTGTGCCGCCTGTTAATCAACGGATTAATAATAAGAATGAATAATTAAAGTAATATATTTCTGTTAAATTTTTGTTTATGTTGATTGTTTTATTCTTCCTCTCTGCAGGTAGCATGGAGTTGCCTCAAGTCCTACCTTTACACAAGCCATGTAGAAGCGAACATGCTTCTTATTGTGTAAACGGTGGCAAGTGCATGTATCCGCAAGACAGTGACAAACCTTCTTGCATGTAAGTTCTGCAGTATCAGACAGTATCCACAGTGGATTTAGTTATTAATGATCTGTATGAAATTCTTCTACGTATTTGTTCATGTTCACTTTTGGAATGCGCTCACATATTTTCTCCGATCTGCAGCTGCGCACCCTCGTACAGCGGGCCACGCTGCATGCTTGCGGAACCAACTCGTGGTGCTACTATGCTCGATGTAGAGCAAATCATTGGCATTGTTCTTGGGGTGTTCATACTCATCATATTTCTGGGGATCGCATTTTACTTGTTTGTCTACAAGAGGTGAGTATCCACAGGTTTTCGCGATGTATAAAAGTATGCAGAAATAGTGTCAGTTCAATTTCTGATGTTGTTTTTGTGTTTCTGTTTTCAGGTGTACAGAATCGACGGTGCCAATAAAATATGTACCTGCTAAGACCTCGGTGTGAACTCTGCAGCTCACATTTGCTCATCCATCACCATCTTCAACATTTTCCCTTTCAAGAAAAGACAAACCACAGCATTTCACAAGAGTGAATCATTTGCAAGTCTACAAAACAAAGAAGATAATGTATAAAAAGCAAAAAAAAGAGATTTTTTTTCCTTTTGACAACATTTAAATGGAAACACTTGACTGTTACAAGAGGTTATTAGCAAGGAAAGAGCAAGATCTATCAAATCTAACGTTAATTCTTTTTTTAATGATTGTTTTATTTTCATGTAAAGAATAAGAATGAAAAATGTATATATTTATTGTAATATTATGTTAAGTAAATTATTATAAATTATTATTTTCTTGTATTTAAAAATTAGTTTTAATAAATTACAAAAGATATTTCTGTTATTTGAATTTCACTTTTTGCTACTGTCTTTTTTACAATAAATATATTTTTGCTTTGATAATTGTGCGTGCCAAACATTTGACAGGAGATACTCCTTTACCATTTTGATGAGGTAAAGAAGAATTTCCAAAACTGCGTAATGCCTGTTTGATTTTCACTTATTAAGCTTTTGAAACGATAATGCTCACTGATCCCCAGACAAACTGTAAATGAGCCATTTATTAAGCCTAAAAAGGCTGCCCAAAGTCTAATTAAACAGCAGGTTCACTCGTAACACGATGCTGTGAAAGGCTAAACATGTTTGAACGGCATATTTTAGTCATGAAATATGATGATAAACTGGTCCCATTCCTAAAAGGAGCAAATAACCCCAAAGTACAGTAAAGGGTATAAGAAAAGTTGGGTAATTTTAATTAGCAGTGATTAATGCTGAGATTAATATACGAAAACAGGAAAAAGAAAATGAAGAATAAAACTATATTTGGACTGCATAGCTAATAAATCTTCAAACAATCGACCTGGCTTGGACATCTGCCAAATCAGTGTACCACCTAACTCCTTTACTCCAGATAATATATTTGCAATATATTTGTAATGCAGCCTTCACATATGTACCCAGTTATCTATGCCATGTGCGCTATATAACAACCCTATCCCTGTCAATTTCCCGCTCACGCAAATAAGCTTTTATCAGTTTGGACGTTTCATAGGGTGTCTTTCTATCATTTTTCAAATTGCATGGGATTTAAATGGTTTGCTGACAGCTTTTTGTTTAGCTTATATTTTACTGTGTCCACACTTTTGTCGATAATGATAGCCTACTTACAAACGCAGCAAGAGCCAGAGTGCAGAAGAACAACATATTATAAGTAGGGCTGGGTATCGTCACTGATTTCTAGAATCGATTCAATTCCGATTCACAAGGTCCTGAATCGATTCGATTCACGATTCGATTTAATTCGATTCGATTCGATTCGATTCAATTCGATTTGAATCTGGGAACTTTTGACAGTCAGAAATATTATAATTCAGATCAGTACATTTACATATTGTTGTATCAATAAAAGGAAGCTGACACACGCAAGACTTATGAAAGGTGTGAGCGTCACAGCAAAGTGTCAAAGTAGTTAAAGATAAAACACAGAAAAACATGAAGGTGATTTTCCTGGCCTGGGATTTTATAAAAAATATTCTGCAGTAGGCTACATCAAAACGAAAGAAACTAATTAATCAACAGCGGTTTTATTAGAGACACGGGGCTGAGCGTTTCGCATTTTGCATAATTTTAAAAAGTTTAAATTTGTTCAGTATTGAACGGCAGAAATGAGGTTTTCTTTTCGGAAGAATGTAAAAGGAAAAAACGACAGCCGACAGCACTGTAAACAACGGTAGACTTGTGCGTGAATAAGCAAGCGAATAATGCAAAACGATTTTTAGACGGGAAACAGAGAGAGAGAGAGAGAGAGAAACAGAGAGAGCGCTGTGCATCGTGGTGGAAGCAAAACAGTAAAAGTCAGAGTGACGATGTTTGTGTGAAGCGTAGTTTGGATCTTCTTTTGCTGCTGGTTCAGTCAATATTGTTTGGACAGAGATCAAACTAACAGCTTTAGAATCAGCGCAAAAACGGCGTGAATAAAAGCGCAGACCCGCCGACAGATCAGACTCAGCAAGCTGTCGGCTTTCAGCCCGACCGTGTCCGTGCCGTCGGGTGAGAAAGGCGACATGTCACTGATTCTGATCCGCACTGTGTGTTTACATCTTTGTGCAGAATCCGTGTTCCTGCTCTCATTTACTGTCTTAGCTGTTTGGTGGTTGTTGAAATTTTGTGAGATTTCACTAGAGATTCTGGCATTTCGGGTAAAATAAATTTATATTAAAAAATCGATTCTGGATTTTAATGAATCGATTTTATGTTTTCCAAGCCAGAATCGATTTTAATCGATAAATCGATTATAAAAACCCACCCCTAATTATAAGTGGGGTTTTTTCTGCTGCGATTTATCGATCTACATAAAAAAATAGATGTATCTATAAAAAGTCATTTTAATTTGGGGCTTTTTAAAATTGTGCTGTCACTTTTGTCAGTTATCTGAAAATTTCGCCAAAATATACGTGTTAAAATATTCCTATTACAATCTGCCTTTTATTATCAACAATAAAAGCTCCTGTTTTATGGAAACCGGTAAGGACAGACATTCTCGGATCTGTCCTTTCATTGAAACAGCTGAGAAGTGAAATAATCTAAATTACAGGAGTCTGACACCACACCCAAACCGCAGGAGTAAAAGCCCACTGGTTTCCTATTTTCAAAAGAAACGTCACCTGCACCTTTACCTGACAGATATTTTCCCAAGTCGGGAGCGACTCGTCCTGCTCGTCCTACCAGCGAACTATCGACTGAGATGGAAATCAGCAAACTGTCAGTGCTTCTGTCAATTATCGGTAAAGTGTGTGTGCTTTTCTTAATGTTGAAGTCTTGAATATTATTTTTACTGACATTCATTGTTTGAGTTTGACGCGTTGACGGTGAATGGCAGGTCTGTTCAGGTATGGACTGAATTTAAGTCATCCCAAGGAACCCGGAGCGATGATCCCCTTTAAATAGACGAAAAGCTCTTTCAAAGTTAAAAGTAGCATCTACTGGAACGGAATGCTGAACTAAAAAGTAACTAACTGCAGTTACTAATGGTTGTAGCCACGGGAACATTGTTTAACAGCGTCAGTGACTCCATACTACAAGATTTCATTAAGGCTGATGTGGGCGTGTACCCATTTGGGTACGCAGTCTGACTTTATCTGTTGTAGTTTGATACAGAGGGTAGCTTTTTGAGTCAAAAAAATGCAAATTTGTAAGCTGGTCACCTGTTGTGTGCAAATCATGATTTGATGATCTGGGAAAAAACAAAACAAAACCCTCTTAATAACAATGTGTTGAGAATATAAACTTCTAGGGTGCTGCTGCTTTTACTTTGAAATTCATTTTAATACATCTGTTAAGTACCACGTACCAGTACAATATAATGCTATCCTTTTGGGCTTGATTGATTCTGATGGTGTTATAGATGTTAATAGCAGATAGCAGTTGAAATTGAACACAGTAAGGTCTATAAAAAGATAATAAGGTGATATGATGTTAAGTTCTATAAAATAACTTTCCATACTGATGATTACTTTCATTATTAAGACTTTAAGTACAAAGTCCACATAATATTTCTACTGCATCTTATATATGTCATCTTATATATGTCTTGGTAAGATGCAGCTAATACGATTGATTTCTTTATTCATACTCAAAGCTTGAAATCATAATCACTGCAATATAACATTAAAATCTAGTATTTAAATTTAAAAAGAGTACTTTTAGTGTTGATCTTCAGATTTCCTTTGCTGCTAATATTTTGGCATTCTTACCAAACTGACTTTTAAACTGGTATTTGGCACTTGAGTCAAAAGCTGAGTTAACTCCAAGTATAGTGCCTCTAAAAGCCTTTTTTGGCATGCCCCAAATCAGCCAAAAACGTTTAATAATTCAATAAAATTCACGTGATTTCCATTCCACTCAATTTTGGTCAGTCAATATCAGTAAAAAAGGATCCAGTGTGACTATGAAATCGTGGTAACCTAAATAATATGAGCATAACTCTTTTTATTTCATTTGATTTTCCTCAGTTTTCCCCCCCTGCATAGCTTTCCATGCCACACATGTAGTGACCTTATGTCCCACTGGTGGAGCCCACAGTTCAAAAACCACTGGACTAAAAGTAATTACAGAAACTATCCAAAGTTTTTCAGACAAATGATACTCTGTGGTATCTGTAGAGCCTAAGGGAGGCTGAAGGGTGTTGACTATTAGGTCAGGTAAATGATTTATTATTTGAAAGTATGTCATTTTCCATTTCACATTCACTCTTTGTACAACAAAGTATAACAAACTTAGGAAGGAAACAATGCAGCGAATTCCAATTATACTCCGTTGTCCGATCCTTCACTTATTTTACTGATACTGAGATGTAAACATACTCTGTTGCGAGTATATTTTTAATAATAAAACAAGTCAAGGTGTAGTTGTCTGTGACTAAAGTTAAATATTTTATATTGTGGTCTTAAAATTTTTAAATTTCAATAATAATTTAAAACTAAACACCAGCTAAGAAAGAGTCACATTTTTATGTATAAATGTATTATGTAAAATTTTGGAAAAATACAATTATTTTCACCTCAATTAATGTCATGAGGTAGGCTGGATGCTAGGAATGTGCAATTAGAGTGAGTCATTGGCTAATGATATAAATGATCTGATTAAATAGTGATTAATTAGTAGTACGGGAAAGCTACTTCATCACTTCCATCATACTGTGTACTTTACACCAGTCAGCCGTGTCAGAAACACCCAACAACCACTCTGAGCTCTCTAACTGAAAACAGAGAAAAATACCTCTGCAGCCATAACAACAGACAGGAACAGAAACCCAGAAAGGGGAGCGATTTTATGGCGAGTATTACCAGATTCATAACCAGTCCTAACTAGACACATCTTGCATTCTGTTTGATGTGTTTTTGCATCCTGTCTGCTGGAATGTGGGCGGCTTCTAGTGCTGTCCATTATAAAGTTGTGCAGGCTAGTACAGGTATTTGATCCAGGTAACCCAGGCTATACCTTCTTGTTATCGCCTAAAACTGACAGGCATTCTCACAGTTTCTTTTATCCCCCCCGCATATTTACAGTTTCTGAATTTTTCTTTAATGCTGGTGCTATGTAAACAAACTCATTCATCCCTTTTCTTAACCGTCTTCCCAAATCAGGTTTCAGGGCTGGAGCCTTTGCCAGCAGGGTACACCCTGCAGAGAATGCTAAGCAAAACCAACACAAACATGAATCATTTTGGATTGTTGTGGAGTAATTAAAGGAACAGTCGTTCCTACATACAATAAAAAATCATAAAACATATTGCTGTTGACTGTACATATCTTCTCTGCAAGTAAAAACAACATTTGCTGCTGTGAAAGTCTGTGTTTGTATGCAAAACTATACCATTTACTGACTGGATTAGGTTAAATATATAAGAACCTGGGCACCACATTTTTAAAATTTCCATTTTCAAATGACTTTTTTGATTGTTTTACCTTCTCAAGGCCTCGCAAACACTTAAATAAAAACACATGAAAGTCTGTTACCCAGGACAGGGGGTGGCAAGGTGCACAAAAAAGTTTTTGATCAGCTCTTCTTAAGGTTGTTAGCAATTAGAAAATACTATTGGTCAGCATTCTTTAGGAAAAACCTCTTACAAAGGGCTTGTGTAGCTCATTGTTCATATCAGACTTATATCCAGTGTGAATAACGAGGATCTGTTTTTATCTGACAGGTGTCATGATGATCTGGCCGTATGTACTCACCGAGAGTGCATCACCCAGAGTGCTGTTTGCAGATGGTGCTTCTTTGCCTGCAGGTATTAACTTCTACAGCTGCTGTGATGCCATTTTATCTGCCTTTTTATAGCATAGTAAATCAGAAGATTTCAAAATTAAAATGAAACACTGAGCAGCTGGAGTTGAAACAAAGTGGGGGCTATGAGGATGGGGTGTTATACAATTAGTCAGCTACTGTTTTTTTTTTTTTTTTTTTTAGATGTTTCCTTAAGTTAAAATAAGGTGAATATATCTGCATTTTTGACTGTTAGGATGTGATATCACCTTGGCACAATAAAACCACACAGATAAATGTTACTTTCTTTACACTTCATAGATAAAATGATTGATTAATGGAATTAACTGTCAATATTAAATGATAGATGCAGCCCTAAAACACTACTTACTTCATTTAATGTATAATTATTAAATAGAAATGATATTGATATCTCTCGAAGAGATTCTGGCAAACCGTCAGGCGTCTCAGGAGGGGAAAGCGGTGCTCTACCTGCACTGTGTATAGTGCTGGCGGTGCGCTGCTGACGTCGACTGAGAAAATTGTCAGACGGTGGAAGGAATACTTCGAGGACCTCCTTAATCCCACTGACACGTCTTCCGAGGAGGAAGCAGAGTCTGGGGATGAGGGGAATGACCCGCCAATTTCTGGGGTCGAGGTCACTGAGGCAGTTAAACAACTCCTCGGTGGCAGAGCCCCTGGTGTTGATGAGGTCCGCCCGAGTTCCTGAAGGCTCTGGACGTTGTAGGGCTGTCCTGGTTGACACGCCTCTACAATGTTGCGTGGAGATCAGGGGCAGTACCCCTGGACTGGCAGACCGGGGTGGTGGTCCCCATCTTTAGAAAGGGAGACCGGAGGGTGTGTTCCAACTACGGGGGGATCACACTCCTCAGCCTCCCTGGGAAAGTCTATGCCAGGGTGCTGGAAAGGAGAGTTCGTCTGTTAGTCGAACCTCGGATACAGGAGGAACAATGCGGTTTTCGTCCTGGTCGTGGAACACTGGACCAGCTCTTTATCCTCTCGAGGATACTTGAGGGTGCATGGGAGTTTGCCCAACCAGTCTACATGTGTTTTGTGGACTTGGAGAAGGCATTCGACCGTGTCCCTCGGGGTGTCCTGTGGGAGGTGTTGCGGGAGTATGGGGTGTCTGGCCCACTGCTACGGGCCATTCGATCCCTATACAACCGTTGTAAGAGTTTGGTTCGCATTGCCGGCAATAAGTCGGACTCGTTTCCGGTGGGTGATGGGCTCCGCCAGGGCTGCCCTTTATCACCGATTCTGTTCATAGTTTTTATGGACAGGATTTCTAGGCGCAGCCAAGTGGCGGAGGGCTTTCACTTCGGTGGCCTCAGAATCTCATCTCTGCTTTTTGCGGATGATGTGGTTCTGATGGCTTCATCGGGTGGGGGCCTCCAGCTCGCACTGGAACGGTTTGCAGCCGAGTGTGAAGCAGCGGGAATGAGGATCAGCACCTCCAAATCTGAGGCCATGGTTCTCAGCCGGAAAAGGGTGGAGTGCCCTCTCCGGGTCGGGGATGAGTTCCTGCCCCAAGTGGAGGAGTTTAAGTATCTCGGGGTCTTGTTCGCGAGTGATGGGAGAAGGGAGCCGGAGATCGACAGACGGATTGGTGCTGCGGCTGCAGTGATGCGGACGCTGCACCGGTCCGTCGTGGTGAAGAGGGAGCTGAGTGTAAAAGCGAAGCTCTCAATTTACCGGTCGATCTACGTCCCGACCCTCACCTATGGCCACGAGCTGTGGGTAGTGACCGAAAGAACGAGATCACGGATACAAGCGGCAGAAATGAGCTTCCTCCGAAGGGTGGCTGGCCTCTCCCTTAGAGATAGGGTGAGAAGTTCGGCCATCCGGGAGGGGCTCAGAGTAGAGCCGCTGCTCCTCCGCATCGAAAGGAGCCAGTTGAGGTGGTTCGGACATCTGATAAGGATGCCCCCTGGGCGCCTCCTGGGTGAGGTGTTCTGGGCATGTCCCACCGGGAGGAGGCCCCGGGGCAGACCCAGGACGCGCTGGAGAGATTATATCTCTCGGCTGGCCTGGGAACGCCTTGGTGTTCCCCCGGATGAGCTGGAGGAGGTGGCTGGGGAGAGGGAGGTCTGGGCTTCTCTGCTTAGGCTGCTGCCCCCGCGACCCGACCTCGGATAAAGCGGATGAGGATGGATGGATGGATGATATGGAAAATTAGCTCTACACTGTTAGATATAATAACCCTCAGAAGCCTTTACATTAAAAATAAGACAATGAAGTAAATTATGTAGATAAAACAAATAGAGGATATTCAAATCTAGTAAACAAATAAGACACAGCTCAGGTAAAAAGTAACATCCACTGCACTGTCTGAGTACACAGATTCATGCAGGTCTTATTTTTACGAAAAGTGTCCAACGGCTTGTTGTTTGTTTCAGGCCAGGGAGAAAAGCAACAGCATGTGGTTAAGCGGTCGATGCAGATCTGTGAAAGCGCATATGACAACTACTGTTTGAACAACGGCCAGTGCATACTGCTTGTGGACATCAATGAACACCATTGCAAGTACGATCGTGTGTGTATGTGCAAGAGCCATGACAAATAATGGGAGGGACACCACTCAAACCAAAATTTACCCACTAAAAAAACATAATACTCCATGAGATGCGTCAATCAGTGATATCAATCAGCGTGTCAGTAGTTGGATGGGTGATTGAATGTTAAGGATGCATACTGTCATGTGGTGTAAAACCTAAAAGAACCAGGCCAAAGCCAAACAAACAAATAACATAGCGCTGGATAAATGGAGAGATAAGAAAGCCCGAGCGCTGAGACAACCAGTTCTTAAATGCTCCAGGGAGACTGACCAGGTGCGCTCAGTTACACTGATTAACCCCACCTACCAGGAACCTGCACACACACACACAGGGACAAACAGAAAAAGCAGCAGGCCATGGCAAAGGGCTGTCACACGTGGCTATGTGGGTGGGTAAGTGAACCTGTGCTACTTTGTCATCATGAGTAGTTACGCATGACTCGTCTGTTTGTGTTACAGGTGTGAGACAGGCTTCATTGGTTCCAGGTGTGAGAAACTGGAACTTGTTTCGGGGACAGAGGGTGAAAAGCAAAACATTATCATCACTTTCTTCGTGATTCTGCTGATTATAGGATTGGCTGGAGCTCTGTACTTCTTCTGCAGATGGTAAGGCTTTGGTATGTGAATGTGTGTGAATATACATGTGGTTACTTAGTAGGCCTCAAACTAAAGCAATGAGATTTCTTACAAAAACTGAACGTTGAGAACAAAGAGGGGCCAGAGCAGAAAAGAAACAGACTTTTGGCTCATGTGGATTATTTTAACATAAGCTGATGTCATTTGAAGCCATATTGAATATGAGCTTTGACTGTTGCAGCAGTACATATGAAAAAGAAAATAATAGCATTTTGTCTCCATGGAATATGTCAAAAGTAGCACACGCACCAAACCACAAAGAACGGCTATGACCTAAATCCTATTTCGAGTTCCTCAACCTTCAGTGTTGATTATATTAAAGCATGAAATGATGAAATGCTACATCACCGAGACATGATTTGTGTATTTTGAAATAAAACCAATGTGTGTTCTTTTTGTAGGTATAAGAAGAACAGTTTTCGCCCTCAGCTAAGGCGGCAGGGTTACAAAGGAGTCCAGATGGCTTAGAGCATTTCACGCTCTCTTGCAGCATCCACTGCTGGAAAAGACAAATCAAGATTTTTTCCCAGTTTTCTAAATGAAACTTTCAACATATCAAGAACATCTTGGCAGTTCAGTGGTTAGCTTACTAAATTGTTCCTGCCTTCTTTACACTGTACGTCACAAAGCTTTATCAAGCAGGCAGATCACAACAAAGAGGTTAAAATGGTCAGCTTTGTGTGCGGTGGGATTGTTTTCCAGCTGCACTGGTTCTAAAGTTGCGGCACCTGTTACACTCAGTTTGAAAAGATGAATAGTTAGGCACACAAAAACAGTTTCTGTGGGTGACACCGCCCACACGATACTGAAAAATTAATGGAAAATAAGCAATTGTGAAGCAGTAACTATAGTAGCTTGGAACGGAACAAAAAATGTTACTCCGAATTTCCTGATAACTAGCAGAATTGATCATAATCAATACAATAATGTAGTTTCCTCACTTTGGGATTTCTGGTTTTTGCTAGAATGCAAGTCTAATTTTAGAATATGAAAGGCTTTTCTGTGCTTCAGTGAGGCTGTGTTATCTTTTGAATCAACCTTCGAGATCCTAAAATAGAACTGATTAAAGATGTTTTGTTTGTCTTCCAGTCCTGTCTACTCTGACTTAACATCCTAAAATATAGATTAGGACTGTTTACACTGTGGTTTGAACTTTGTTTTTAATTTATGCTTGTGCCTAGCTTTTAGCTTTTATTAGATATTATTATGTTTTTGTTTTCTTGCATAAGTATGAAAATGGCCACTATTACTGTTACTATTATGATGATGTTACTTTAAACTGGCCAATGAGTGTTAAGTTTTGAGCTTTAACACTTGAAACTTTGTGTAGTGTGAAGGTTTCCTTATTCTTAAAAGTTCTGTTAGTAATGTTTATACTCTGGAATCTCTGTCTGTGTTTGAAGCTACAAAGTATTTATTTTTTTTACTTTTTAAATTTTTTTTTTTATTTTTGTATCGTTCAATGTCTTCACTCATTCTTCAGGTGATAAGGCTGCAGCAGTGAGGCTTCAAATTCTTCTCAAGCCTTCTTGCAGTTTTCACATTTTTCCTACATGTCATTAATATCTGTCTTAAATATATATTGATATGTTCTTTTTTTAAATTTATTTCACACTTTTTTTTCGTCCTTTACATTTGCAAAAAAGTAAGAATACTTTTTGCTGTACAGTTTGCAAATCTTCCTTGGGCAGTGTTATCTGGTCTTGTACCAGGGGAAATGTTGCTGTACTGATGGTGATGCTGGCTTTTGCACTTCTGCTTCCTTCTGTGAGTTTGGCACAGAAATGTTTTGCAAAGACCAGGTGGTAAGAGCTTTGGTTGTTCTGATAAAACTCTAAGAACTCCATCTCCAAACCGCTTTCCTTTGAGTTGTTCTTCATTTGAGTCTAATAAAAGACTGACAAATTACTACAAGTTACGTTTACTTTGTGCATCCAAGCCATCCCTTTTAAATCCAAATAAATATGCATGTCTATGGTCATCATCTGACCTACCGAGTGCAGTGTCAGATGTCAAGTTAATCAATAGCTCCATTTTACACTCAGACAGACCCAATGATCCATTTTAACACCTCACTGGTTCCTCTTTACATGTTCTGTATACCAATGAACAGCAACCATGACACGTAAACATTAACTCACCTGCAGCTGCTGCTCTGTTAAGACATACTTAAAAACACATTAGCATGCGCTTACACACGCGAAGACCCACAAGCACACCCACTCTGTGGTGGCCATTTTGTTCTAAACATAAAACCTGTGGATAAAGATATTTGAAATTCAGGAACTGCTGCTCTAATCCCTGCACTCTGCTATTACTTATTATTGCATAAGTAATAGTGGGCTACTCATGCAGTGAGTAATACAATGGGGGAAGCCCCACTAAGCTGCATCTTCGTGTGTTCTTTAACAAACAAGTCTCATGTCTATCACGTATGCATTTGTTTTGCTTCTCAAGTCAGGTTTGTGTTTTAGTTTCTGTTATATTTGCATTATTCGCTGTCATTTATGCTCGAAGAATCGCTTTCTAGATGGAAATGCCCACAATTAAGGCTCCAGACTGAAAGACCATGTACATCATTTAGGGGCACTCAGTGGAGAGACATAATTAAAGGGAAATTTATAGTTTTCAGGAAGATGCTGGAGTTGCTTTCCTGCCATTAATACTAGTTGGTAAAGTTGCAAGAATTCAACTTCAGGGCAATAAATTTAAGAAGAGGATGTAAATGAATGGAGAACTGAATCAGCTACAAAGGCACCATGCTCTTCCTGGGTATGTAGTCAAAAGTGTACATATACATTAAAAACTTTAAGCTAATATTTCACATGGGGAATAATGTTTTTAACTGAAAAGTGGAGATTCAATATCTGCAGCTAGTAACATTGTAACAGTGTTGTGAAGATGCACAAAGACACCTAATTGTGTTTTTGTGTTCAAGTTTTCATCCTCTGTGCCTTTAGCTTGACAGCAGTGTGTTTACTGTGGGTGGTTTGTGTCAGACTTTCCACACATCCATATCTCATATCCTCAGTGTCATTACACATATCCAAACAATTCAATTGCGTGTTTATCCTCAACAAAACGTGCCAGGAGCTCCAAGTCACTGTTACAGAATGAGATGGAGTAGTTCCCTACATTCCTAGCAGGTTTGTGTTTGATTCCACTAGTGTATGACTGATGGGACAGCCTGTCTCTGCAGACACAACAACATAACCAACGCACCCTTGTGTGCAGCTTCCCCACCCAAGTCTTAAGGTCTCCTCTTAGTTACAGTGTACAGAAATAGTAACACTGAGTATCATTTAATAAAACACACATAATAATTCAGACAGAACCACAACTCATCAAACAAAACGCAACAATAATAATACAGAGCGCGCTCATTGTTATTGGCAAATAAATAAAAACAGGTAACAAGTCAGACACACTTAAAAAGATTATATTAAAAAAGTGGCTTAGATCTCAGAAAAAAAGACAAATTCAGAGGTGTATTTCCTACAAGCCAGTCACAATTCCCATTTCATGACCTATTTGCCCATATATGTATATGAAGCCACTTACCAAAACAAACACTCATAGATACTCTTTTTATGACCCCTTACTGCTCTCACTGTAATGTAACATTTTTTTTATTTTATCATCTTTGTACCTTGACTAAAGTGTAGCTATGACTTGATTACAGAAAAAGGTGTGTATAGCTGCTGTCAAATAAGTAACTTTACTGTTGTGGTTTACTTATGATTTTGTCTAAGATTAGTCAATCAGTTTCTAACACTGGCCATTCAATAAATGACACATAATGACCTAGAAAGTTTTTTTTTAAGTTAATGTTGAAAAGCTTTATAACATCCTGGTATGTGTGTCTTTCACTATCGAAAATTAAGGCCATATAAAGGCAGCCCTGTGGAAGTAATAAAAGTTACCAAACAGGTGATAAAAAACCAAGTGCTTGGTGACCCAGTGTCGCCCACACCTATTATTCCCCACCAGAACGTGAGGTGCAAAATGTATTGCCTGGGGCAGATTAATTACTAGACACACATGAATAAGCCACACACACACAAGCACAATACGTTTTTTACTCTCTCTCCTGTGCTGTCTCTTTGCTCTCTCTCTGCCTCACGCACACACACTCACAAGTGCACACACACACCCATCTGTTTCCTTCAAGCTGAGAAGCAGGCGTTGGTCTATAAAAGCTGCACCCAGTGGAGGTGAAGAGAGCAAAGCACACTCTCTATCAGCGGGGGACAAAGACACACTTCGACACCTACTTACACACACGTTAGTGCAGGACTATTATACACAAAACACTTGCTTCCTGGGATATGAACGCTCTCATCCTCACCTGTTTCCTGTGCTTTGGTAAGTCTGGACTTGTACTTAATAGTGTCTGTGTGTTTGTTGTGCGCAGATAGTTTAAATGACTGAAATGAAAAGAGAAATGCAAATGGCATGAGAGCAAGGCATGGGTCAGGGGAGAAAACTTGTATCCACAGGCGAGGACTTGTCAGGGAGGAGACAGGTATTTGAGAAAAAAAAATCATTTTTGTCAGAGACGCCTCTAGAGACCAAACTATTACCAGACATTGTGCAGGAGACACACCAGACGCACTGAAAGGTCATCATATTTCGAATACTTCATTATCCTTTCACTGATTCCTATTCATCACTGGTGCAATACAGTCCTCAATGTGGACTGGTTGTACTGGTTTAAGATTGTTCCCAGTAGAGGAAGGTGAAATAATGAGTCAGAAGTAAAGCTATATAAGCACAATTTCTGAAGAAAGTAACTCACCCAAAGTTCCTGGTAAGAAAAAAAAAGGAAAGAATGAAAAAAATGACTGCCAAGACTGATTTTTAAAATAGTTTATCAGCAGATCGGCAACTATTCACGTCTTTTTCTATTTATAGCTCTGAAAGAGTGTTTTTCACAATCCAAGATGTTGATCTGGATCAAAAGAAGTAAACTTTGACTTAATTGTGTATTTCTATGTAGAATTAATGTCTTATTCATTTCTGTTGGCTTTTTTTGTAGTCTGCAGTGCTCTAAGTGCTCAGGGATCTACAACCACACAGTCAGGTGACCAAGTCGGAGTCACTGTCGACCTGGCCTCAGGGGAAGGCCTCCAGAATTTGCACAGCGATGATGATGAGTCGGAACAGGGGGTGATTTCAGGAGGAGATGATGAAAATGTCAGCTTCCATGGTACAAGGGAATCTTTTATCTGATTATATAACTGTGTGATTTGTATATCTCTGTTTCTTTTAAGAAAGATGAGTATATAAAATTGTACGAAAGTGAAGTTCTCTTGACTTTAACAACTTATATTGATTAAAAAATGTTTTCAGCCTTTAAGTCTAGGAAGCTAAAATGGCACCCTAAACAACTGCAGATGCTTCCTTTCCTCCTACAGACTTGCATCCCAACAGTGATGAGAAGAAGAAAGGGAAGTTCAAAGAGAAGAGGAGGAACAGACACAAGGGCAAAAGCACAACTCCTTTCAACCCCGAACACATGGTCTTCACTAGTGGACATACATCCACTCTCAGTACCAATGAGGATCCCTGCAACACCTCCCACCTGGGCTACTGCATTCATGGATACTGCAAGCACATAGAGGGCCTACATGAGCCAGTTTGTATGTAAGTACAGTCCTGGCCCTATTGTATTTTTGCATGGTTGGTACGCCACAAGCATATGGCCTTCATTGAATCTGAACTAAATCAAGTTTGGGATCGTTTGCAATCATCAAAATGAATGATGTAGACAAAAACCCCTCAAAACAATTATACTATTAAAACCTCACCTGAACGTGACTAATAGGCAGGTTCAGACAGATTCAAGTTATTGCAACAACTTGAAAAAATCATTCAAACACTCATCAAAAGGCATATATATCTGATATAACAGCCTCTTCATTGAGTCATCACACTGATTTCTTCACTCTTTTTTCTGCAGATGTATGAAGGGTTATGATGGAGAGCGCTGTGGGATCCAGACTCTGGGGACAGTGAAAAATGAGCCCACCGAGACCAACAATGCTGAGCTGGTGCAGATGGTCTTAGTGGTCATCGCCGTGGTTCTTTCAGTCATCAGTTGTACCGCCATACTGCTTATGACCTGTGCTCAGTGAGTTTGAAACTGTCACACAGCCAAACACACAAAAAGACACACAACAAGACACTAATTGGTGGTAAGGCTGTAGCAACCAAAGCATTAGTTTCTGGCTGAAGGATTTTAAAGTAAATGGATAAAATTCCAAACATAAAAAAATTAGTGGTAACATAATACATATATCAGAATATGCCAGTTGTTATATATGTTATATATAATAACATTTTAAAAGAAAAGAAAACCCTCTAATATGGCATTAATTAATGGTGACAAAATTTAAAATTTAGCCTTTATTAAAATTTTCTCTTTTCCTAGATAAAGATAGGCAGGGTTAACCGAGTATTTTATTGTATTAGCATGAGTAACCCATCTTCAATTCACTGAGGAACTCTTAATAGTAAACTTAAATCTTTCTTTTGTTCCCAGTTGTAAAAGCAGTCAAAATACAACTTTACAACTTGAAAAAAAATCCTCATAGTGGGATAGTGTGTTTATTTTTACAGCAATAAACCCGCCATTGTTAACTGAACAGAATGAGGTGCAGAAAAACCAAAATGTAATGTCCCCACAAACTCACCACTAGCAGACCCCAATATACCTGCTATCAGTGTGGCCAGCTTTTTCATCAAAGCTGGAACTACATTAAGACAAAACCTGATTGTGGTGATTTTGTGAAAAAGTAATCTTATTCTTCTTTTTTACATTTAAAGTATTGTAGGGAAGATTATCCAATAAACCATCCACACCCCATGAATCCCAACAGAACACAGGTTACGCTTCCAAGATCCAGGCCAGAAACACTTCCTGGCACATGACCACACTGACACGTCAAAAAGTACATTAACACACCCGAACACACCCAGACTTTAGAGTTCTAATGGTCATTCCTGTTCCTACGGCACCATCAACGGTGTCACCTCACTGTTGTTTTATCAGAAAGGCTGTGAGGTCTTTTGTATTACTCACACTTTTTTTGAATCTTGAATTCTTGTAATGGTATGACAAGCAATTTATTACATAATCACAGTTTCTTATCAATATGTAATGAAATCAAAGGTATTATTTGAATTGTGGACAGAGTCAATAGTCCACAATGGTGCAAATAAAACAAGCAGTCATGCAATTAAAGCTTTACAGCCACGGTTAGTTATAACTACTCAGTTAGAGAAAAAGAGAGAAAGTAGGACTTATTTCTGTGAGTCTGAAACTGAAATAGCCATATACTTTCTATGTGCACATCCCATAGAAATGACAGTTAAAATGTCACCATAAAATGTATTTATCTCTATCACACCATTACCATGTAGCTGGCGCTGCAGTCCTGGCTTTCAAAATAGCTGATTATTTCACTTATCTGAGCTGTTTGGGCTTTTGATACTAATGTTGAATGTCTTGTGTAGTTACAGGTCACATAAAAACTTCCTGGCCTCCTACCTTGGAACCGTGTCAGAGCAGGAGAAGCTTCAGAAACACCCCGGTGACGTTGCCGTTTGAGGGCGTTAAGTTACAATGAGGTAGGTGTTCCTGAGGTTTTGACCTCCTTATGTGCAAACCAACACGTACTCACTGTACTTATTTTTTATACAACTCAGTGTTTATTGCACGATATAAAGCACCAAATTATCAGAAAAAGCAGTGCTACTTCCAAGTACTGCACTGTGTTCAGACCAGCAAGATCATGGAAACTTTTTTATTTCAGACAGATTTTGTAAATATATCGTTTAGTCATCGCCTTACAGGAGTGTATTGAATCACCCAACCCTGACCTTGAATAACCCATAAAAAATAAGAATAAAGATATAAAACAATACATATCATGAAAATGACAACTACGACCTTTACCAAGCTGATAATGTGTCAGTGCTGTTGCAGTAATGCCATCAGTGCAGCAACATTGATATAATCTTCTCTTATTTCTGGCGCTGTATAGTTTCGTGATGTATTTTCTCACCTATGGTCTTGCTTAACTCCTTAGAGGAGTGTGTCTAGCCACGGATCACATGAGTCTAAAGCCAAACAGGAAGGAGTGGGCTCACTGAATGACAGGAGAGCATGTACGACTGTTGTTGTTGTTGAATACATGCATCATGCAGATCAAGAGAGATCCCTACTAGAGGAATTAGTCGGGATTAGTGAGGGGTGTCTCCACTTGTTCCATCAATGAAGTGAATAGCAGCGTAAAGAGAAACCACACGCTCATTTGTACACATTCACCTGCGTGTCCTGAACAATAACAGTACTGACACACTGACTGTGCACGTGATGACCTGTAAGAGCTTAATTACTCATTAAATCTTACTGAGCAACACATGCAAACACGCATGATGACTTTACATGTTTGGAAACAAAACACTTTAGTTTCAAGATATACACAGCGTGGACATGCTGTATTCTCTTCATAAGCTCATATATATCTTTTTTTTTGGATTTCTGTTACACTGCCACAATGAAGCATGAATGAATGGTGACAAAAATGAGTGAACAGACTAAGGGAAAGTAATTAAAAGGGACAGTAATCTGTCCAGATTGTTTAACCCTGTTTATTTGCAGTTAAAAAAAAATCTTTTTATTACTCTTTATTTTTCTTAAAAACCCAAAACGACATAAAAATCTACCCAAATTAAAATAAAACATCTGCACCGTTATATTACTTAGTCATAGCAAAATCGCCCACAAAGTGCAATATCAGAATTGTAGAGTTTTACTTTACATAGCTAAAAAGGATTGTATGTAAGTTTCAAAATGAAGCTATTGCATAGATTTCTACTAAAACATTAATTTATGTATTTGTTGACCTCGCATTTCTGTCTTTCCACAGCAATGCTAAACAGTTCAAAGAAGATGGCTCTGAACACCCGAGAGAGAAGGAGAGTGAATAGACAGCTTCACTAGATGCTGTGTAAAAAACCACTGCCCAGAATTTATTAGAATGTAATTTATTTAGTATGATTATTTATTGTTAACAACTATATATCTGTATGTTGGACTACTATTATAATGTCTTTTATCTGTGAATGCTGAGGATGCAGCCTTTTGATGTTCTATAGTTTTGGCTTTATTTATTGCACTGCTTTTGTTATAGGTCAGAAAACACTCTTCATTTCACTCTGGAAAAGTGATGGAATATGATCACCAATAAAATGTCTCAGTGTTATGTGAAAATGATAGTGTTTGCTCATTTCTGCCTTAGATTTATATTTACATTCCTACCTCTGCAAGCATCCAGAGTCTCAGCAGCTTGTTTACATGAACAAGGGAGTCTTGTAGACAAAGTAGATAAGAATAAGCATGAAAGTACTTCTCCAAAAACTGACATCATCAAGGTATTCAGACAGAGATGAGGGCAATACAAAAGTAGGAGAGACTGGAAATTTGCCTTTGGTATGTGTTTGTGCTCCAAGCTCAGATTTACCATTTCAGTGGTAAAGCTTGTAAGACCAACATATTTTTAATATATAAAACAAAACATATAAAATTTAACCTCATTTCACTACACTTACAAGCATTTGAAGCATTTCCTTTGCAAAATTTACAGCTGTGAGAGAACTTTTGAGTGAATGTTGAACGTGCACTTGCACTGTCTGACTGATAAAAAGAAACAGGGGTGTGTCTAGTCTGAGCTATTTTTAGAATGCTTGGGTAATTTAAAAGTCTCTCACAACACAAATGTAGAAAAAAACATAATTATATGGTTCAGGACAAAGAAGTCTAAAGCACATTGCGTAAAGAAAGACCAACTGTTTTACGGACAGATTTGGCTGCAGTCACTATGCATTCATGTCAAAAGGACAAACGTTACACAAACTTATTTGGATAAGCAGAAAATCAATGGATTTCAGGCTTTATACTCAGCTTAAAAAAAAGAGAGAGAGCGTTAGTAATTATAACATTTTCAATTAAAACTCATCACTGTGGTGACACCCGGTTACCTTGGTCATTGGTCATATCATTTTTCCACAAGTGGGCGAGTCTGATTTACTCGCGCACTCGCCATCTAAATTAGACAATGAAATCTCAGGCAAAGGTTTAATGTCATGAGAGTTTTTATTTAAACCTAAACCATGATTTTACCTCTAAACATACCTTTCAAGGCCTTAACTTAAACATATAATTTTAATACCTAAACCTAACTAAACCAAACAAAAAAAGTTACAAATTAAAGTAAAACGAAGTACAAAAGAGAAAAATATTGGACACATTAGTATGTGACAAGTTGCTGTGAGAATGTGTTGAGTTTGAACGTATGAATCTTGCGTCACTTGACTCAGTTCCAGGAATAGTAAGGGAGTGATCAGCAAGGAAACATTTATGTATGAAGACAAAGAAAAGAAAGCGTTCACCTTTGAGTTGCTTGAAGACGTTTCACCTCTCATCCGAGAAGCTTCTTCAGTTCTAAGGTCAAATGGCCCTACGTTGTCCCTCTTTGGGGGGATACTCCCACTGGGTTTAAATCTGGGACTCTCGGCCATTTGACCTTAGAACTGAAGAAGCTTCTCGGATGAGAGGTGAAACGTCTTCAAGCAACTCAAAGAAGTCCAGACGCTTTTCTTTGCAAACTCCTTTGACTACGATGACCTGGATGACTGAGAACCTTCACAGACATATGTATGAAGACCTTACTTCTGTTACTAAACACAGATACTTTAAATGTTCATATCTACTGTATTTCAGGGGTAGAATCACAGTCGCTTTACTACATGTTTTGAAATTAATTTGTTAGATAAAAACCATTTGTGGCATTGTTTTTTGAGACTTGGATCACATTAGCTGCAACCTCATTAGGTTTTCCAATATCTTAAAACATGGCCTTCGTTTAGATTAAAACATACCTGTAAAGTTTTAGAACTAGATTTTGTAGTTTTTATGCAACTGTGTTGACAAAATCTGCCCACAGACTGACAGAGCTGATGTAATCACAGACCTAGCCCTGGGTGGTTGTCAGGGTAGAGAGTGTACATTGAGTGGAAGATTTACGTTGTCACATTCAGCTCTGTTGGGTAATGTCTAAAAACATTCTTGGCCACACAGTATGTATGAAAATGATTATACATTATAAAAACCCCAGTACTCAAAGCCCTTTTTGTGGGAGTTACCACTAGGGTAGGTGTCTCCTGCAGGATGGCATTTTTCTGTGATGACATAAATACACACAAAGGCAGACAAACAAACTGAAAAAGATAACAGTGCCATTATGGCGGGTAAATACTGCTCAAAAACATTAAAGGAATTCCAACTGGGCTCCACCTTGAGTGCCAGTGGCTACAGGGCCCAGTAGAAGACGTTGGCCACCCTCATGAAGTCTGTTTTCTGATTGTTTGGTCAGAGAAATTCATAGCAGTGGCCATTGGCATGTGTTAATGTGCCATCCTGGAGGAGCTGGACTACCTGTGCAACATCTGTAGGGTCCAGGTATCGCCTCACTCTACCAGTAGTGACACTGATCCAAGCCAAAAACAGTGAGAACAGATGAAGAGGGAAAAAATGTCAGTGGCCTCCACCTGTAAAACTATTCCTGTCTTGGCATCGTCTCATTTTTGCCCCTCTAGTCCACCTGTTGTTAACTGATCACATCAATATCTCAGAAGTTTGAATGACTTGATACTATACTTTTCTAATTTTTTAAGCCGTATAGAACTCATTTATGCACCAGATAATTAAACTTCATGAAGGGAATCATAAAATATTACAACTTAAACTGAATGAGGAACAGGTGTGTACAGAGGCCAGTGTCCTATTGGCTGACCTACTCTGGTAATCCTTTGCTCCGTACTTATTGGTCAGACCACATCCATCTTTGGAACTCTGCCATTTGAGCTCAATTTTCAATCTGCAAAATTCTTACTGTAATTTGCGCCCGTGTGAAATTAATGATCAGTAATCAAATATCATACAGACTATCATACAGACAGCAAGTTTAGTATGTCTGACGTTTGCATTCTAGTGTGTTGCCTTCTCGTTATAATTAGGATATACAGATGGAAACGGAGGAATCACAGGAAGGACAAAAACAGAAAGTCCATGTGGCGAGGTGTGGTTTGTGGTTCAGCTGCAAACACACAATAACACGCGATTATAACAAAGTTAGTTTACATTTTGTGTTAGAACATTTTTTCTTCGTCAAAATTTGTAGCTTTTTTTATGCCATATTATAGACGGACTTTAAATAACTTTTTACTATTACTTCACTCTGGTACTTTTCAGCAGTTTCAGTGTTACACTGTGTTACGCTTATATAGAGGTGGGAAAAGTACAGATACTGTGTACCTAAGTAGAATTACAGATTTGTGTTAAAATACTCTGGTAAAAGATGAAATACTGATTCAACTTATTCACTCATGCAAAAGTGAAAAAGTAAAGCCTCTGAAAATGTACTTAAAGCAAGAAAGTGAAAAGAAGTTTTTTTGAGGATGTTTCTATCAGCTATTTTTTGGCAAAGTGAACTGAAACTCATGCTATATTAAAATAATAACATTATATAAATATTTTTAAAGTATTATTGAGTAATTTTTAATTCTAGTGAATTAACCCTGTTATGTAGAACATGAGCAGATAAAAATACAGAGAACCCAGAAACACCAAAGCTGCTGTGCGTCGCTACATTACTGGTAAATTTACCAAAATACGGCAAAATAACCTGTTTATACTGCACTAAATTTCATACAGCCTTTATATAACACAAAGTTAGTATGCTTCAGTTTGTTTCGCAGTGTGTTTCACGGTATGAAAAATCAAACCTTCACATCACGTACAGATCCAATGTCTGATTTAAGAAAAAAATCAAACAAAAAAAATCAAACAAAGCAACATCCTTTAAATCTTCGTAGGAGGGCACAGGTTTTAAAACAGACTTTATTCATCTTATCTTTGGGCCATTGCGTCAAAGCATATTTGTTTGCACTTTAACTCACAGATAAAGATGCTGAGTCACCTGCTGAGATATATGAGCTTCCAGTTTCAGTTATAAAACAAGGCTTCACTCTATGCGTGTTGCGTCACAAGTGAGAAAAGGCGAGGCAAGGCAGACGGCGCCTCCAACTTGGACATGTACTCAACTCTAGGTAAACATTTACTCCGATTTTATGTGTGTGTGTATGAGAGAGAGAGAGACAGAGATCACCATGGTAGGGAGGGCTATTTAAACATGACAAAGACTTGCATAAACACTGACAAAATAAGTTTGTATGGGTGTGGCAAACTTTGATAGTTTCACCCGCATCGAGGTGGGCCTGTGAGCTTTTGTGGGTGCCCATGGAAACAGAGTAAACACAAAAGCAGGTGTCTGGTCAGTTTAATTCACTAAGAGCTCAAATAAAAGACATGATGGAATTTGATAGGTGTGGTATGTTTTCCCCCTTCACCTGTAAGGGAACAGGACTGATGCCAAGGTAAGTAGATTTTATCTCTTGTTTTTAATATCCTACACAGACTTGCGTTTCAGGTAACGTTTTAGTCAACTGAAAAAACAAAAAACTGATTAAATTACATAATAATGATTGTGTATTAACACAATATATAGATATATAGATATTTTGAAACTTATTTTTGTGAATTTGGGCAAATTCTTCAGCACACCCAGCACAAGTAAAAATTGTTGCATCTTTACTGATAAGATGTTGTAAACTAACTTAAGCCTAATAAACTAGATAACAATCAAATAAAGTAAATTAAAAATAATAATAAAAAAATGTGGTCATACTATACTAATACTTTCCTCTTGGAAACATTAGGCTTAAAATTTGTAGGTAGTTAGTTATAAAATCTATCTATATGTAACTACCTGCAAATTTTATGATGTTACCATCATCTGTAAGGGTTTATATTCACTAATTATAGGCTGTATTTTAAGCAAAAAAATGCAAAACATTTTAGAGTTTGAAACAGTGGCAGTTTAAACCAGATTAGAGATTATCTAACTGTCAGATTTTGTCATTACTAGTCATTAGTTGCTACTTTAAGTTAGATGCTATATGTTATGTGTTACATGGTGGGAGCATGCACAGACACAGGACCTCTAAGATCTCCATTCTGGTGCTTGTTGTGTGTGTGTTTTTGAAGTTTATGTGTTTTGTGTTTGATCATTTGTCAAGTGTAGTGGTTTACACATTCACCTAACAAGTAAAAGATCTCTTTTTGATACCAGGAGAAGGTACAAATCCCTGGGTGTTGTGTCAGGAAGGTCATTTGGTATTAAAATCTGCCAAATCAAGCATGGAGAGCCACCCACCGAAAGTAGCTTTTATCTCTACTTATGATCCCAGAATACACTGCACTTAGGAGCAAAATACAAGCCACCACAAAGGCGTGTAAGAGTGTCCTTGTGGCTATGAGACGAGGTTTGAACTAAGTGGGCCTTTTCTGAGGATGAGGACATGGAAGTGTACACATCAAATGTTTTCTTCTGTGTAAATCACTGTGTTGACACTGTTACTGTCAACAAACATGTCCAGGTCTAGCCTTGGATGCCAAAGAAAATTAGGAGTGACACAGCTTTCAGATCTGGCAACCAAACCTTTTATAGCACAACTAGAGCCGGCCGGTTGTGGGTGAGGGGAGGAAGGGCAGGCAGAACATCACCAATCACAAGACCAGTAACTGTACAGTTGTTGGTGTGCTCACCTATTTGGTAAAGGTGAGAGAGCTAAAGGCCTCCACAGATAGGCGCCAACAACCTTGTGATAACTACAGCCACACCTTCACAGTGCTACAGCATGATGTAAGGTGTGAGGTTAGAGCTGTCACCCTCCTTCATGGAGTGAGTGGATAGGTACTGAAAGAATGTGCAAATCAGCTTTCTGAGGCCTTCACAAAGACATGAAAACCAGAAACTCCTTGGCTGTGCACTGCTGTTTTTGGAGGAACTTCCTGTCCCAGCAGAGCTGCCAATATCATGAAAGAATGTGCAAACCCAGACAAGACCTGTCAAAGTTGCTGCCTTCTGGAAGACAATTCATGCTCACCAATAAACAGATTAGAGAACAGCTTCTAACCCAAGCCCATTTTCACTCCCGAGTCATAATACACTGACAATTTGTCACGTCCCACGGCGTTCCTGAGGAACGCCAAAGCGTGACCTTCCACATTCTTATGCTACGCGCCAGGTTATGGATGAAATCCAGTAGTATTCCAGCCTTAACCCTAACCATAACCTTATCCCTAACGTTAACCATGACTTTAATGATGTTAGATAGTGTTTTCCAAAGCGATTTAAATAAAATGAATATACATGTGTAGATTCATTCCAAATGGTTCTCATGTGTCCTCATTTTTCTTATCTCCTAATATGTGTTGGGTGCTCAGAAGTGCTGATTTGTAACAGAGCTAAAATTTTACGCTCTGGGAGTGAAAACGTGTTGCTAACCCAGAGCCTTGCGAAAACTGAACAATTCCAAGGATTTAGTTTGATGGGGGGGAGGGTGTTCTATAACTTTGGACTGGTAGTGTAAATGTTCCTTATTGTATATGTACAATATATCCAAATGCAATAGCTCAGCTGCTTCATTATACTGTATAGTATTATATTTCATTTTACTTGAATAAAATGCTTAGAAAGGTGTTCCATAGCTCTGAGGTCCCCCTCATTTTATGTGTGATGTTTTTCATATGGTGTTTGTACTACCATGTTGAAAAATTATTGTGGACTGGCATATTTGTTTAAATAGTTATGCAATTGGTTTATGTTTGCATTGAGGCCAGTGTGTATTTGTGAGCTGGATGGATACGCAGATGCACTTTGTCAACAGCCATTGCACTGTTTTTCTTGGCCTTCATGCAAAAGCTATTCTGCATTTGTAGTGTGTTGTAAGGTGGTTGAAAGATTTAATTTATGTTTCCATTTGTAGAGGGATTTGCCTATGGACAGCATACAGAGAGGGGTATTCAACTAATGCAAACATGCCCCTGTGCAGTCCTCCATAATCCCAACATCGCATTGCTTGTTGTGAATGATCCTGTGCATTGATTGAATGCGGTCTGGATGACTAGTGGCATGCAACAGGGAAGGGCTGGATAGCTGACCTTACCAGGAATGGGAGAAGAGGGAATCAAACACCATAGATCAAAAAATACATAATAAAAAAGTACAAACAATGGCTACCAAGGAAACTTTTTGCTGTTTTTAACAGTGGTTTAACTTCAGCTGTTATAACTTTTCTATTCTATGCAGCTAGCTGATTGACCAAAAATAGCTCAAACAACCGTAGTCTACAGACCAGTTGTACCACATATTTTTGACACAGCCCCATTGGAAAACAGACACTCTCTGCAGGTAGAAGTCCATAGCTACCCACAAACTGCCAGTATACTGCCAGTGTGCTATTCATATTTTGAACATCAGTTGTGTTGTTTTGCTGTGCATACACAACTCTACATCACTATTTTCATATGAATTCTTCTTAGTCACTTGCACTAAAGCCAACGTGTATCCAAACAATGCTGATCATCTGTTTTGAAGGACATGCTTTTGTTTGCTTTGCTTTTTGTTGTACATCTGTCTTTTTTTTACAGACTGTTAAGTGTCAAGACCTTTCCAGGAAACTGCAGCATACAGGAAACAACTGTGACTGGTGGATGCAGGCACATGGTAAGGTGCTGATTGAAGGAGCATTTGATTTGCTTTTACTTTGCAATTTAAGTAGTAGTGTGGATCAAATCTTGCTAATTTTGGAAAACCCCAAATACTGACTAAATTTGGTTTATTGTGCACTGCGGAAAAAGGTATTAATGTTGCCACAATAGTCAGTGGTGATCAAAAATAGCGTTAATCAGTTTAACCACTTGTTAATATGTTTTTTTTTAAATGATTCGTATTCTAGTTTCATTACTAGACTGAAGGCACACAGAGCTCACACCATATGGCAGAGAACACCATCTAGTGGTGTAGTATGGAAACTGAGTCAGTGTCACAGTGAGTGCAAGTTAATTGCATGTTTCATGTTATGAATCACTGATTAAACAGGCCACAAAAATTCAAAGAGCCCACATGGTGTGACTGTCTCTGATCAAATGCTGGTTATGAACATTTTACAGTTGTAGAAGAAGTATTCTATTCTCAATACTAAAAATATTAACACTACAGAATAGACAAATTCTGTTTTATTACAATAAAAGTTTAAATGTTCTGCATTAAAATATACTGACTACTGGCTAACAATGGGCCTTGGGGTCAGTTAATATCCCGTTGTCATAACCACTGTGAGCTGATACTGAAGAAGTCACTTGGTTGAGTTACGAACAGTTTCTCCCACTGAAAAGGCACGATGAACAGATTGAACTTTGTGGGAAATTAACACTTAATTTCCCACAAATAACGTTCTTTTTGCAAACAGACATGTTACATGTTTACAGATTTGTACCTGTAGAAACTCTTTTGTGGTCTTCAGTGACCACAACTAAATTCAAGATATTCAAGAAGTTTATTGTCATATACACCACAAAATCCAAGTGGTTACACAGAGCAATGAAATTCTTACTTTGCAGGTTCCCTTCACAAAATTAAATAAACAACTAACTAAAATAAAGACTAACTTAACTCTGAGATAGAAAATAAAAAAATAAAGTAAAACAAGTGCTTATGTAGCTTATGTGTGGGTAGTCAGAATTTAAAGTGCAAGTAGATGCAACACTGTCACAGTGGTAATATATGCAGAATATGCAATATTAAAATGTTTATATTGTATGAAGTTGTATTATGTTGTATATAAATGTACAAAATTGGGAATTACAGGTTAAAGATAACTACAGTTCAACAATTAGTCAGTGATTCAGTAGCCTGGTGGCCTATGGATAGAAACTGTGTTTTAGTCTGGTTGTCCTTGCTTTCAAACTCCTGTAGCGTCAGCCAGATGGCAGGAGTGTGAATTGTGTGTTCTGTCCTTAATGATATTCTGTGCCCTTTTTCTGACCTGGGTGTGGTAAATGTCCTGAAGTGGTGTGAGGGGTACTCCACAGATGAATTGTGCTGTTTTAATAACACGTTGGAGAGCCTTCCTGTCCTGGGTGGTGCTGTTCCCATGATGCAGTTTGTCAGGATACCCTCCAATGTGCATCTGTAAAAGTTGCTGAGCGGTTTGGAAGTTAATCCAAATTTCCTCAGCTTCCTTAGGAAGAAGAGTCATTCTTGAGCATTCTTGATGATCTGCTGTGTGTTATGGGTCCAGTTGAGATCCTCACTGATGTGGGTGCCGAGGAATTTGAAGGTCTTCACCCTCTCCACCTGAGTCCCGTTGATGTATAGTGGGGCGTGCTCGTCCTTGGGTCAATAATCATCTCCTTAGTCTTCTCAGCATTTAAGGAGCGATTCTTTTCCAGGCACCAGGACACCAGCTGAGCCACCTCTTCCCTTGCGTCGCAAACATGTCTGCCACTAGGGGCGCCATGACATTTAAATACCAGTAATCCAAAAACCATCAGGGTGATTGTGTCCTATAAAAGTTTTTAATATCTTGTAGCTGCTTTAGTTTCCTGCAGTGGATGGGACTAACCACAACTAAAGTTAATGTCCAAGAAGCATTTTTTTTAATTGAAAAACATATACAACAAAAAGAAAAAGGACACGTGGTGATTATAATCTTAGCTTTTAGACCATAACATAACAATAAAGTTTTAAGTTTTTATATCAGCATGCATCACTTCCTATATCTCTACTTTGCTGTCTCTTTTTTTTTTTTTTTTGCCTGTCCCGTTTGGCTCTTTTGCCATCAGAATTATTGTCTAAAGGCAAAGAAAGATGCCCAACGGATTTACTTTACCAAATTGACCATCCCAGCCTTGCCGTAATGGTCCATTTGATTCACCTTTTATTGTTTATTTTATTTTCATTTGCTGAATACGGGACAGACTTTACTGGGAGAAAGAAAAGGGGAGAAAGAAAGAGGGAAAGAAAAACAGCTGAGAAGAGGGACGGGGAAAAAGGGCAAAAAACAAAAACCAACAGAGCAAGCAGACAAAAAAAAAACCACATATATCGATCACCTGGATCACCTGTTGAAAAAGAAAAAAGAAAACAAGCAGAAGAAAACGAGAGTAATAGAATAAACAACATCACAACAATATATGGAAGCAGAAGCCGGAACAGTTTATTGCTGGGGTGGAACGTGTCCTTCAGTATCAGAGCTGCTCTCAGATACTGTGGGGACAGAACCCCACTGTGGGGTCCTGACAGAACCCGGACCCAGAAGCAGTGCTTGACCTAAAGGGGGACCAGCGTGTGTGGCAAGGTGCTGCTGGATATGCTTTCATTGCTCTGAGATCAGTTAGTTAGTGAGTTTTGTCTTGTTCTTTGTGTGTCTTTGATCTACTTTTTACTTTTTTACTATGTGCAGCAACCTGTGTTGTTTTTGAATGTGCTTATAAATAAATTGATTGATTAATTGATTGAGTTACAATCAGTACGTTGTGTAGAAACACAGCTACTATTAGCAAGTAAATGAGCTTCAGTGAGTTATCATTGCAACACATGAGTTTCCTGTTGCTAAAAAACTTGGTCAACGTGTGATGTAGAGAAGGGCTCCCTTACTACTTTAGCAAGGAAAGCTCTTCTTTCCCCTGCTTTTATTGCAGTCATCTGAAGCAAACCGGAGCACTCATATTTGAGGCTATTTATGTGGAAAAAGAAAAGGGTTTTAAAATTTGTGCTGGGACACATAGCAAACCTTCTGGCAAAGACATTGATGTGCCATCCTGGAGAAGTTTGACCATCTTTGCAACCTCTGTAGGGTCCAGGTTTCGCTTCATGACGTCAAATGGACAAATGCAAAACTAATGAAAAAATGGCCAGAAAAGATTAGGAGAGAAAAATGTCAGTGGCCTTCATCTGTAAATCCAATCTGGTTTTAGCAGTTATCGCATTGTTGCCCCTCTAGTTGTTAATTTCATTAACACCAAATCAGCTGAGACTGATTTAGTGTTCCTTTCATTTTTTGGAGTGTTATATTAAAACATTATGTCTTTTGTGATCATTTACCTCCACAAACACAGTTTCATTTTTTCAACCAGCTTTATAGTTTTTCTGAATATAACATAGCTTTTAGTAACCCTTGTAAGTATAGCTGAAAATATCAGTGATATACATAGACGTCTACACCCAGTGGAAATGTCACATGTAAAGAATCTCCATCACACAGTCATTAAAAAAGGTTGTTATTTATGTTAAATTTGACCACAAGCTTATCAGTTCATGCATCAGTTCCATGTCTCTATTTTGTTGACTCACGGTTACGGCACTTCCTTTGAGCTCAGCATAAAAAAGTTTTGTGCAAAATTGAGTTTCAGTGCATTTAACACCTGATAAAAAAACAAGATAAGAAGATTTATTGTGCCTGAGAAATTTGGGTGTTTCAATAACGTATTTGAACTGTTCTGCTCTGCTTGGAATTATTCAAAGAGTTCATTTAAAAATTGTTGGCTTCTTGGCATGGACCTTAAAGCACAATCTACAAATTTTTTATAGGATTGATGTGTAGGAAGGCTAGGTGTTTGGGATCATTGTTTTGTGATTAAACAACTGTGTTCAAGCTGAAATTGAAGACTTTAGAGGTAGTCCTTTGTCTTTATTACATCCACCTTGTGCACCAGTACCACTGGCTGAAAACAGACCCAGAGCATAATTCCACAACCACCATGCATATTTGAGCGTGGGTGTATAAATGTTAAAAGTTTCAGTGGCACACAGGCATATCTGCACCCCCTGAAACTGTGAGCGCCATCATTACATAGCAGCATTACATAGTTTGTAAGTGTGTGTGTGTGTGTGTGTGTGTGTGTGCATTTTTCTATCTTGATGGTGTCCATGACCTGAAAAATGAACCACCCCACGGGGACCGGTTTTTACTGTGGGGAATGAAAATTGCCCATGAGTACAAGCATTGCATTCAATAGAAAATAGGCTGCTGATATGCTTGGTGAAGTTAAAAAAGGGGTTCCCAGGAAGTTGCTTTTCATGATTCTATGTATGGCCTACAGGCCATGGATGGCATTATGTGAATTTGCACCTGTGGGAACACTGTAGACTGGGTGTTGTGGGACAGATATTAATGATATATTTAACCACAGACTTTGAACGGTTGGGTTTGATGTGTTGATTTTGTTGACTAATCAATTTCCAAGGTCAAACCACAGCTTTCAGCTCAACGTATAAACATCACAGTGGGTTATAGTGCATTCAGCGTCAAAGAGAGATAAGAAGAAATGTTCTGGTTGTGCAATTTCAGTTGCATGCTCCTTTTCATCATCCAGCCCGGTTAGTAATGTCTTTTGTTGCACTTGAATTTACTGTTTGGTAATTTTGACTTTCATGTAAATCAGCAAATGCAATGTCACATTACTGATGTGTTTTAGTATTGCAAAGCAGTTGGTTCAGAGTGTTTGTTTCACTCGCCTGTTCATTACTTTCATTACTTCATTGCTGTTCATTACTTGATAGTCTGCTCGTTTTGTTATGTGACAGGATTTTGTTGTTGTTGTTTTAGGCCATGGTTCTGAGATTATTGAAGGGAAAGAGGCTGAGCCACACTCGCTGCCTTTCATGGCCTATGTGGAAAGCAAAACATCTTTCTGTGGAGGGACATTAATCCATCCACAATGGGTACTGACTGCTGCTCACTCCACTGGGTAGGAGCCTGAGGATTACTGTGTTAAAATGTTCAAATCCAAATATTACACCATTTTTTTTAACAGACCATGTAAAAGTTTTTTTTTTTTACACCTGCTCCAGAACTACAATGAGAAAATAGGCACTAAAATGTGTCAGTATAAAGTATCCAGAATTTTCAAATGTCAACTAACAAATTTTACTATAGTTTTACATGTTAATTGATTACATTTAATTGACAGGATAAATATACAAAGTTGGACACGATATATTTAATAAATATATATATAGCACGGCGGCACGGTGGTTAGCACTGTTGCCGCACAGCAAGAAGGTCCTGAGTTCAATTCCACCATCAGGCCAGGGTCTTTCTGTGTGGAGTTTGCATGTTCTCCCTGTGTTTGCGTGGGTTCCCTCCGGGTACTCCGGCTTCCTCCCACCGTCCAAAGACATGCAGCTTGAGGGGGTAGGTTAATTGGATAATCCAAATTGTCACTAGGTGTGAATGTGAGTGTGAATGGTTGTCTGTCCCTGTGTGTTGGCCCTGCGACAGACTGGCGACCTGTCCAGGGTGTACCCCGTCTCTCGCCCTATGACAGCTGGGATAGGCTCCAGCGCCCCCCGCGACCCTGGAAAGGATAAGTGGAAGCGAATGGATGGATATATATTTATTTATACTTCAATAAATGTTCCATTATATTGTGAACATTGTATATTCATGGAGCTTTTGTAGGAAATGCTATTTATAATGGATTTTTTTCAATTTATGTTGTTGAAATTCTTTATTTGGCTGACCGACTATACCACACAAATTAATCTAATGCTCAGTAATGGCCATAACCCAGCCATATGCAACAATCCACATATAATAAGGTGACTGACCTATTAACATTTTATATAAATGAACTATCATCACTAGACTGTGTTTTTTCTTTTATAGTGTGAGTCTAGTGATCCTGGGAGTCCACTCTCTCCAGAAAGTGGAAAGAGATTCTTGGCAAATCAGAGAAGTTGCGAAATGTTTTCCTCATCCGGACTATTACAGTGTCTTCCTGGGCAATGACCTCATGTTGCTCATGGTAAGCTGATAATTCAGTGTCCAAAAACAAATGAAGCAAAGATGTGGATGAGTTTATTTTAACCTTATATTATAGATTATGTAATTCAATAAATTGCTGTATATATTTCCCATTTTCCAAATAAAATATATAAATAAAGGACAGGCAGTTCAAAACTTTACCACAGTGTTGCATACATATATTTACTTTGTGGTCAACTATGTAAAGCTAATGTACAGACAGTCATTATCAATATGTAATAGTTATTTTTAACTCTTTTTCAGCTTAACAAACCCGTGGAGTTGACCAAAATAGTGAAATGGCTCGAGTTGGGCAACACTGCCAAAGACCCTCCAGCTGGCAGCAAGTGTCTGGTGGCCGGATGGGGAACAACCGAAAAGACGGACTGGTCGGATGTCCTGATGTCAGTCAATGTGACTGTGATTGACAGACAGAAGTGCAACTCTCATCATTATTACAACAACAGACCTGTTATCACCAGAGGCATGATATGTGCTGGTTCAAATGGTTTAAACAATGCTGATACCTGTCAAGTAAGTATATAAAAAGCATGTATTTTTTCACGCCTGTTAGTTAGTCCAAGAAAAACTATCGTGAATTTCATTTTCCTGCAGGGGGATTCAGGAGGGCCACTGTTGTGCAATGGAGAGCTGGCTGGAGTCACTTCTTTTGGAGATGGTTGTGGTGTTATTAAAAAACCTGGAGTCTACTCGTTTATCTCGAACAAACAACTCGACTGGATCCAAGAAACCATTAACAGATCTGAAATGTCATGAATCCGCAGGCATCGACCAATATGAGCAAAGCAAGAAGGGAATCTTTGATATTTCTATGTTAAATAATATTTGGTCTCTCTAGATCACTTAGTTGACAATTATTCATTTTAGTGTTGCATTTTTTTCTCCTATAGTTTATGATGTTTTAGTTTCTGGTAGGGTTTTGTACTCTGTACTTTACACTGCAGGAACTTAAGGCAGCTACAACGTGGCGTGAACAATAATAGGATTGACCCTCTAAATGAAAAGGAAACAGTCAGTGTGATGGTTTGTGGATTAATGTTTGTCATTTTAGCTGTTGTCACTACAGACTGTTCATAAATCAGGTCATCCCTTTTTCTATAAAACAAGTTTCTGCCAATTGTCTCTTTTTTATGTTCCACTTTTTATAAACTGCTACTGGTAAGAGCAGAAGTCACAATTAGGCCCTTAATGATAAGAATATGATGAAGAATTGGATGTTTCATGGTAAAATGGAAGTTTGTCGCTGGATTCATCCACTTCTCTGTATCAAGAGACTTTTTTAAATGAAAAACTCAATATTATGTTAGTCTGTTCTTTATGTATTCTATGACCATGACTGTGTACAGCTGTACAACACACTTTTTATTTACACACTTTTTTTTAACACAACGCTCTACGATGTCACAATAAAGCCATAAAGTTTTGCAAAATCACATAAATCACATGCATAAATGTATCTTGCAATTTCAATTTTTTTTAAAGCTTATAGAAGTCAGAGATTTCAGCCAGGTCTGCTTCAGTCATATGGGTAAAGATAATAAAATACAACACTGAAGTATGTAATGCTTTAAGGTCACAGGACAAAAGTCAAGGTTACATGAATTAGGAAAAAAGTTTTAGTTTCCATTGGATCATCTCCAAACTTTAAAGCAATATATTACTCATTGGGTGACATATGCACTTTCTTTGTTTGATCTTTTTAAAACATTATTTGTTTCAGTACTGCTTTATATAACTTCACAGTGACACAAAAAGAATAATATACTATGCTAGATTTACATCTAGTGCTGATGTTAGCGTATTATCAATGCTGACATCAACATAAAAAAATCTATGTTTTAGCATAGCCCTTGCCCTCTGTGGGGAGTCATACTGCACACACAAAAAAGCAGAGAGCAGTATTCATACTGATTGTCAGTGCCACAGTGAGACTCTGAATACTTTATTAATCCCTGAGGAAATTATGGAAGATGCCAGGGTCATAAAAGTAAAGATGTTAAATTAGTTATTCACTCCAGGGTTGTTTGTATGTATAATCAAACCATATGTTTGTGGTAGGCATCAACAAGCTTCTGGCATAACTCTGGCTTTATATTTTTTCACTCTTTTTGGAAGAATTGGTAGTTTATTTAAAATTGTTGAATTCCTAGCACAAATCGGCTTATTTATTGCCATAATATAAACTTAAGTATAACTTAAGTATATTGTCAAGTATAAACTTACTCCTGGTCTCAGTGATTGCGACTTCCTGTTTCATTCAGCCTCCTTCACCTGAGTTGGTGAAGCCCCAGTTGGGATAAGTAGATGTTTTAATTGCACTGTTACAAATTTTCCAAGGAGAATATTTCTTTATATCTCTCTTTAATCAGAGCAGTGGGTCCCTGACTGCACTGAAAACCAGAGTAATGCACAAGCAATGCCTTTTACTTTTGAGTTTAAAGAATGCAGGTTAACCATGAAAATCAATGAGTTAGCTAAACAGAAAAATGGAAACTGATGTGTCATCATTTCAAAGCCTTAAGTCAAATGTTCACATTTATCATAAATAATAAGTGTTGTGCACAGTGGATGGAAATATGTAGGAAGGTAACTGATACTTTCATCTACACTTGTAACCACAAAAACTTTAAAATAATAAATAAGAATTTGTGGAGGTAAACAGATCAGTTGTGTTTAGTGCAGCATATTTTTTATATTATTATTGTCTTATATTCTTGTTGGCATTATTGTAATTGTCTTTTGAAGAAATCCATTCTTCCATTTTCTTCCACTTAAATTTAAAGCTTTCATAGGGCAAGAGGCGGGGTACACCCTGGACAAGTCACCAGCCCGTCACAGGGCTAATACAGAGAGTCAGACAGCCATTCACACTCACATTCACACCTATGCCCAATTTAGAATCACCAGTTAACCCAACCCCAATACCTGCATGTCTTTGGACTGTGGGAGCAACCTCGAGAGAACTCATGCAAACACAGGGAGAGCATGCAAACCCCACACAGAAAGACCTTGGCAAGATCGTGGATTCAAATCCAGGACCTTCTTGCTGTGAGGCAGCAGTGATAACTACAGCATGACCTTATTTTTGATTTTTTTTTTCCTCGAAGGAAGAAAAAAATCCTTAAAAGAATGAAAATCAAAGATATTAAGTATCTTAGGCATCAAAGTCAGGCCGTAATTATAACTTTTCCTCTGTTTATATTTATGCATAAAGATATGCTATAAGCTATTCACAAGCTATACTAAAGATGACACTTCTATTTAATTGCAGTGCAAACAGCGAAAGAAAGAGAGAAGGAAACATGTCTTTTTCATTGATGCTTGTAGCTTTAATGGTAATATAAATGACAGTGCTCAAAGAATTTTTTAGTAGTTTTTCTTCTAAGCACAAATAGAATGAGAAATGAGAAACAAAATAGCATACTTAGTGTGCTTAGGAATTTATCTTTGTCAAAGAAATGTTTACAGGTCTCAATTTCAGTTTACATGAAATGTTGCTTTTTTGTTGCTTCACTTTTATGGGTTTTGTGTGCATTTAAAGAAATAATTTTTCTGTAGTTTTACTGCAGTAGTGGCATTCATCTGCAGCAACCAGGAACACTCATGCTTGGGAGTACTTGTTGTTTGGAAAAAAAAAAAGACTTCAAGGAATAACAATTTTTATGTATTATTATTCACAAACTATCACAGTCACTGTGTCCATTTTTGTATACAGAAGGGACCAAATTTCCCGGAGGAACCCACCCGAGGGATTAATAAAGTTTTATCTAATCTAAAAAATGTGTTAAGGAGGTCAATGCAATCAATGTTTGCCACTGTTATCCGTCTTAAGTTCCCTCAGTGAAAAGGCCGAATCATGAGAGGGCCAATATCATATATATGTAGAGTGTTTCAAAATTAAAGAAAGCGGAAAGTAAAATGTAGAATCAATGAGCTGTTACAATAGAAAATAATAAGGGGTCTATGGTGATAGCTGTTGCAGATTTGACAAGAAACACCCTAAAAAAAGTTTCCCTTCTTGCTCAGCTTATATAGATTAATGCCTGCGGATTCATCATATTTCAGATAACTTCATTGTATTTTTGATCCAGGAGAGTTGTTTCTCCGAGACAAAGGAAAAGACTGGACGTTTCATGGAGCCACAATTCTTTGGTCCAAATGAAGTGACCCCAACCAGCGCTCCATTACACAGCAGTGGACCTCCAGAATCCCCCTGTAGGAATAAATACATGATAGTCTTTCTTTGACTAACGTACACGTGTGAAAATGCCAAAAAACAAGTTGCTGAGCTCAATGGCTTTTCAAGAAGAAAACAATGCATTATTGATACTTACCATACATGTATCACCCTCATCTAAACCATCATGACCTGCACATATCATGTTACTGGTGATGACAGGGTGATGGTTGTAATAAGAGTTGCATGTCTGTCTGCTGACCACAGTGACATTGGCAGACAGGAGAACATCTGATGTTTGGTTGTTTTCAGTTTGTCCCCATCCAGCCACCATACACTTGCTTCCAGGTGGAGGGTCTCTGATGATTTTGCCCAGCTGAAGGGGTTTCACTGTGTTGGTTAGAATCGCTGGTTTCTTAAGCTGAAAGAGAATTACATGGAAATATTACATATTGATAATGACTGTTTATATTTGACCTTTACAGAGTTGGTCATAAAGTAAATATTCATGCAGCACTGTGCTAAAGTCTTGAACCACAACTCATTTATTTATATATTTTGTGTTGAAAATGGAAAATAGGTGGCATAACTTATTGAAATGTCTCTCTCTCTCTCTCTCTCTCTCTCTCTCTCTATATATATATATATATATATATATATACACACACAAAAATACATTATATATTAATATGAATAAGTTTACTTTTACCTTTTGTCCTCCTAGTAATACCCAGCAATTAATTTTTGTCCTCTGCCAGAGACATGAGCCTAAAACTGCACTTTCAATCACCATTTATGCAATCTATATGACTCCTGTTGTAGTTGAATGGGACATCTTGAACTTTTCATTGATGCTGCCTTTATGGGGGCTGGACTAATGGAGCACATGGACTTTCTTTCAAAAATGATGGAAACTGCAGTTTCCATACTGTATGGCGAAAAGGGAGGTGAAGCGAATTTTTTTTGCATATATTATAATTCTGTTGCTTAACATTTAATTTTTTTCTTCAATTTCAGGGCCTTTGATTTAGTTGGACTTCAGAAATGCACAGTAATTTAATGACTTCCAGCACAAAACTTTTATTTATTGCCCTTTGTAGTGGACAGCAGGATGTACCTCATATTTTCATCCAATGTCCATACTTCAGCAAATAGAGGATGATAGAGAAAAAGAGAAAGAAATTATGGAAGGGAAATCTGTCTTCCTACTGTCAGGGGTAGAGGTGGAGGAGAAAGACCAAACATCAGAGCAGGGAGGTGAAAGCTCAGAGGACACATCAGCTTTTGAGGAGCCTGAGGATGGAACTTCGACCGATAATAACAGAAATGATTTACTGAAGGTCTCTGACATTTTTAGAAATTACGATATCCACAATGAACTCTGCCTGTTGTCATTTTTCTCCTTCTCAGGCTTCTCAAAAGCTGGTATGTCCTCCTCCTGAACTTTCACCTTGTTGCTCTAATGTCTGGCCCTCCTCCACCTCATTCTCTGACAGCTCTAAATATGACTCTGCTTCATCATATCATTTTGTGATCTAACAAGACCTTATGTCTACTTCAAGGGACAGAAGATAAATTAATAACAATAAAAAAGATACATGTTTCTTTGAAATTTTCCCGGCGAATCTTGTTGACTGTGCCGAGGATGGTGGTTTTCCATCTAAGAAGTTAGATGTGCAAAGCTGGTAGAGACATACCCTAAAAGACTGGCAGCTGTAACTGCAGCAAAAGGTGGTTCTACAAAGTATTGACTCAGGGGGCTGAATAATTACGCACACCCCACTTTTCAGTTATTTATTTGTAAAAAATGTTTGGAATCATGTATGATTTTCGTTCCACTTCTCACGTGTACACCACTTTGTATTGGTCTTTCACGTGGAATTCCAATAAAATTGATTCATGTTTGTGGCTGTAATGTGACAAAATGTGGAAAAGTTCAAGCTTTTTGTTATACAGTGGCTTTTGCAAGCCACTGTATAACAAGATCACTCCTGTCACCAGTTGTATGCATGCATGTAGAATGTTATCACAAGTGGGCGCCCTTGTATTCACAAGGTTTCTCCATGTAACTCTCTTATAGTAGATGTGGCGAGCTATAGCCCTGCCACCCAGGGCAACACATTCTCATCCCAACACGTAACATACCAATGCTATGTGGCAAATCCTCGTTATGTTCGGAGGCATGAGAGCCATTTGGAATGAATTTATACATGTAAATGTGTTTTACGTTCTGATCGCTTTGGAAAACAAAGCTATCATGTTATGGTTAAGGTTAAGGTTAGGGCTGGAATGGACAGCTGGAGCGTGTGTTACCGACACGAGCGGCATTCTATTGGAGTCGATTGAGAATCCAGAGTGTCTCATACGGACGCAGAAGATTACTTTGCATCTGCTGGTTTGTTTCCTGAAAATACAATTACTAAAATGTTTCTTAGCCATTAAAAGTTAATCAATTTGAATACTAAAAATAAAAGACTGTCAGTTTTGGATCACAAACATTTTTAAAGGTTTCAGAGGTAGTGTAAAAAGACAGAATTTTAAAAGAATTGCAGTACAAACAATGAAAGCGAGAAGGAAAGATCTGTTTTTTTATTCATGCCATTAGGTTTATTAGAAAATAGATAATAGATAAAGGTATATAAAAATGTTGCCTGGGGGTTTTCAAGAACAAATCTTTGTTTTTTTTAAAAAAAAATCTTTATCAAAATTTTTTTTCATCTTATCATGCTCAAAAAGCAAACAAACAAACAAAAAAAAACCTGTTTACTTGGTTTTATTGCAGTAGTAGCAGACATCTGCTGGAACAAGTAGCACTCATATTTCTGGCTACTTTATATTATTTGGAAAAAGATTAACTAAATTTTGTAGTTAACAGTAGTAAGTTCTATTTTTTCACAAGTAGGACAATAAAAGATGGGTAAAGGTCATTTTCCACTGCAAGAAGAAATTATTTTAGGAACCATTCTTGTAGAAATTCTTTCAGAAATAACCACATTTATGTAGACTCTACAGTAACAGCAGCCAAAATGCAGTTTTGGAAAATCAAATAATCCACAAACCATCACAATGATTGTCCAAGAGAAAGGCTAAAAAGACGATTTGGATTTATGTTTCTGCAGTGGAAAGTACTAAGGGCTGATATCATATACGTGTAGTTTCTATGGTGAAAGCAGTGACAGATTAAGCGTAAAAGCATTCAAGATTTTTGTCTTGCTTAGCTCATATGTATTGATGCCTGTGGATTCATGGCATTTCATATGACTTCATTGTTTCTTTGATCCAGTTGAGTTGTTTGTTTGAGATGAATGCGTAGACTCCCGGGACGTTCTCTTTACTCTCACACTTCCTTCCAAAAGAAGTAACTCCAACCAGCACCCCATTGCACAACAGTGGCCCTCCTGAATCCCCCTGCAGCAAGAACAAATACATGGTAGTCATTCTTTGACTACTTGTGGATCTGAAAAAGCCAAAAGAGGGTGCTAAGCCGAATGCCCGTTTAATTCAGACAATAAATAAAAATACACACATTTTATATACTTACACTACAGGCATCAGCCTTTTCTTTACCAGTCGATCCAGCACATATCATGTCACTGGTGATAACAGTGTAATAATCACGAGAGTTGCATTTCTGTCTGTCGATCACAGTCACATTGGCAGACATGAGGACATCAGATGGTTGGTTGTTTTTGGTTAGTCCCCATCCAGCCACCATACATTTGCTGCCAGCTGGAGGCTCCTTTACGGTGTTGCCCAACCGGAGACATTTCACTGTCTCGTTTAGAATCACTGGTTCCTTAAGCTGAGCAACAATTAAATGGACACGTTACATACTGATAATGACTGTTTATATTTGACCTTTACAGAGCAGGTCATGATGTAAGTATTCATGCAGCACTGTGCTAAAGTCTTGAACCCCCACTCATGTATTTATACATTTTGCTTTGTAAATGGACAACAGGTGTGTTAAGTTATTGAAAAATCTAATTATATATACACAAAAATACATTAAAGAGAATAACTCTGCTTTTTACTTTTATCCTCCTTGTAATACCCAGCAATTAATATTTGTCCTCTATCAGGGAAATGAGTCTGAGACTGCACTGTCAACCACTGTTTATACAATCTATATTTTATGCCAAAGCCGAGATTAAGTGATACTTTAAAAAAAATGTTTTTTATAGATATTATAATTCTGCTGATTAAACTTACATTTTTTCTTCAATTTGACAGCCTCAGCTTTGATTTAGTAGGATTTCAAAAATGCACAGTAGTTTTACCCCTTCCAAAACAAAACTTATTTATTGTCCTTTGTAGTGGACAGCAGGATTTACCTCACATTTTCAACCAATGTCAGGAAATCTGAGAGGACATATCAGCTTTTAAGGAGCCTGAGCAGGGACTCACAGCCCATAATAACAGGAGTTATTAACTAGGGCTGCCACGATTAGTCTAGTAGTCACAATTACATCGACTATCAAAATTGTCGACGACTAATTTAATAGTCGACGCGTCGTTTGAAGCTTTGTAAGATCCCAAAGACGCAGGGATAAGTAGTAGGATTTAAGAGTGTAATAACGGACTGAAACAGAAGGTGGCAGCACTGCACGAAGAAGGATGACAGCTGCCGTTAAACCCCGAAGAAGAAGAAGCTGTGTCCCAGAATTCATAGCGTGGCCCTGCTCAGTTTCCAACAATGGCAGCAGCTAGTTAGTTTTACTCTTATTATTCTTTCTGGGTCACAAAATAAACGTTTAACATGTTTTCAGGCGAGAATGTAGCTGTGTAAACCTCAAATATCTGCTCAGTTTATCAAGACATCACATATTTTCAAAAGCGCTCCGATGTTTTCGGAGACGTCTGTTACCCACCAGCTCGATAGCTAGCTGGGGTTCAAGGCTCACTAGAGTCGGTGAGAACACCGGACTCCCGACAAATCATTTTCAAACCCACCGTCGTCTTTTGCTACTCAGGTTAAACATGATATATAAGTCACTTAGATATCTTAAAAATGATATTGTTTGGCTTTTTTTTAGTATTTTATTTGTTCCTGAGTAAATCGGTTTGGCTGAGATTAAAGTTATAGTTTTTACACAGCTGAATAAATGTGTAATAAGTGTGAGATGCTCGAGAATATACTCCAGTGTCCTGTAATATTTTAGATACCAAGGAGCAGACGGCTGAGTTTATTAAACTTCACCTAAACAATCTGCAGTTTTCCTTAAAATTTAATAAACTATCATCTTGTCTTTATTTTTACTTGGCACATATCTTAAACACTTAAAGCTGTAAGCTAATGATAGTTATATAAGAGCAGATGCATGCTGGTGCAATAAGCTGTACGTTTTACGTCCAATGGATGCATGATCTGATTAGTCGACTAATCGCAAAAATAATCGGTGACTAGTCAACTATCAAAATAATCGTTTGTGGCAGCCCTACTATTAACTGCAGGTCTCTGACATTTTAGACGATATCTAGAAGAGGAGATAAGAGCCTTTTGAACTGAATTTAATCAAACTGAATTTTGTTTCTTTTAAGTGTTCTTTATTTTCCGGCGTCGCCTTTCAACAATTGTTTCACAAAACATAAGAACCTGGCAGTCAAAATCTCACCTGCTTTATACAGAATTCCATTCACATCTGAACCTCATTAACCTCTACCATCTACCATCTACTCTGAATCGAGGAGGGGGCCTAAAGGTACATCTTTCGCCATCTTACAATGCTGTGATTGCAGCCATTCCCCAAATCTCTGTGAATGGTACTCATGGCCATTGATCAGTGTTCTTTGATCAGTGGGTTTTGGTCAGTGATTGTTGATCAATGGTCATGGGAATTTGCATAATTATGATTAAGGAACTGACCTCACAGCCCATTGTTCCTTCAGTGGGCTGGTTTCAGTCATGCAAATGTACTGTTTATAAGATTTGGGGAAACCTGCAGTCAGCTGAGACTGAAGAAGTCACTTGGATGAGTGACGAAACGTTTCTCCCACAAAACGCTACGTCCAGATGAACAGATTCAACTTTTGGAGAACCTCTACCATTGAGAAAACAGGGTTGACTAAAGAACACAGTTTAGACAAAGAAACAGGAATAAAATCATTGTTTCACTTAACAAACTCATTCACCCAACTAAACGATTTGAAAAGTCAATCTCTGCACAAAGTCCGACTCATGAGGTTAGTTTAAAGGAAATAAACAATTTTACACAGAAGAAACACCCCTTCATTTGGTTACACCCAATTGACATGACCAATGACATCATATCCTATAAAAAACAGGAAGTACTGGGGCGGCCGTTCCCATATACCTGTTTCACAGATAGGACATGCACAGAGGAACACACAATGGTAAGTATAAACAAATGAAAGATTCTAATCAACTAAGGATGAAGTGACATTTAGCTTTAAGAACATTTGCACAGATGTAATGAATTTAACCAGTGCTACCACAAACAGACCCGGGATAGTATGCAGAGGCAAGATTACATGTGCTGTGTTTACATTAAAGCATTATGATCAACTATAAGATAACAGAACACAAAATAACAATATATGCAAGTGACAAATGGTAAATGAATTCAGTCCTAGCCACTTTGTCACACACGCACACACGCACACACACACACACACACACACACACACACCAACTAAGAGTTTGAGTGGAAAATGAGTACTCTAAAACAAAATGCAACAAGTCTGCCATGGAAAGGCAATTCTCTTCACAGGCTTGTCTCCTGTGTGGTGGTTGATAAACCAAATTCCAGAACTTCAGAGCCCTAGCTCATTCAATACTTCTTATCACTAATGAACTCTGTCTGTCCTCATTTTGCTCCTTCTCAGGCTCCTCAAAAGCTGGTATGTCCTCGTTCTGAACTTTCACTTCTTGCTCTAATGTCTGGCCCTCCTCCACCTCAATCCCTGACAGTTCTAAGTATGACTTTGCTTCATCATATCATTTTGCGATCTAACAAAACCTTATGTCTGTTTCAAGGGACAGAAGATAAATTAATAACAATAAAGAAGATACATGTTTCTTAGAAACAAAATACTTCAATTATCTAAAAATAAAATCTATATATTAATTAAATTAATAAGTATTTTTTCTGGGTTTATCTTTTACTTCACTTGGTATTTATCAGTAAATGATCAGCTTACCTTGAGCAACATGAGGTCATTGACCGTGGTTACCCAGGAAAAGTCAGGATGAGGAAATTGTTTCTCAACCTCTCTGACCTGCCAAGAATCAACTTCCACTTTCCTGAGGGAGTGCGCTCCCAGGATCACTGTAGTCATACTGTAAACAATGACAGTTCATGTATATAAAATGGTAACATGGTGGTAAAATGGTCAGGAGCCTTAAATGAATTTCTTTTTTTTTTTTTTTTAAATGGAAGTGATGGAAAGATTTTAAACAGGCTCAAAGAAACAGTGATACATCTCTCTTTTTTTTTTACTGGGGGAAAGAAAGGGGAGAAAGAAAGAGGGAAAGAAAAACAGCGGGGAAGAGGGACGGGGAAAAAGGGCAAAAAACAAAAAACCAACAGAATAAGCAGACAAAAAAATACATATATTGATCACCTGGATCACCTGTTGAGAAGGAAAGAGAAAGCAAGCAGAAGAAAACGAGAGTAATAAACAACATCACAATGATCTATGGGAATATGACAGTAAATACTAAATGTTAGACATTATTGTGCAGCGCGTAAGATCGACAGCGCACAGTTTGCTTTGAGGTAAGAGCCAAAAAGGGTGTAGTTTGTGTGTGATCACCCGTGTGTACACCTGTGAGCATGAACGCGCTTGTTTTTAAAAGGTTCCTTCATGTAATGATCTGCTAGAGGGTGTGGGGGGGCCACTGCCCCGTCCTCCAGGGCATGAAGCAGGTATGGAGGAGATCAAAACTCCAGACGTCCAGAGGCCCCCAGAAATCTTAAATCTTAAATCTTAAATGAATTTCAAGATACTTTCCCACAGCTGAATGAAAATTTCAACATTATAAAGTGTTTTAGATTATGAAATCTATTACATATTTCATGTGTATGTAGCTGTGATGTCTATTTTTTTTTAACTGAGTGCAATTTTGTCTCTCAGACAATGATTATTGCAAACAAAATACTCTGTGAAGATACAACATACAAGAAAATGGACAAATTATAAATAAAAAATGAACAATAACTTATTTCCCAGTGTAGTAAATGTTGTTTTTTTTTATTTTCTCCATTCATTTTAGACAGTTATACATTAATAACTGTAATAAAATGTATTATATGACACTTGAAAAGATTCTGGACAAAATAAACTGACACATTTTAGTGTCTCCTTTCTTGTTCTATATCTAAAGCAAGGGTAGCAAAAATACCTTTAAAGAGGATTATATGTATTTATCTTATTTATATTTTATGTATTTTTATGAATATTTTGAAGGCTAGAATAGAAAAAAGATTTATTTATTTTTTTTGTCATTTCTTGGAGTGTAATCAACCTGTGGTTTCATTAATCTACCAAGCTGTCAGATCAAGTCATGTCTTACAGACCTTTTCCTTGTGATCTCTTGTTAAATCTCTTTATGCATTATCTTTCACACATTCAGTTAAACATAAATATTGCAATATTTTCATTTGAAAGTTTAAGAAAAGTAAGCGTTCCTACCCAGTGCAGTGGGCGGCTGTCAGGACCCATTGTGGATGGATTAATGTCCCGCCACATGTAAATCGTTCACTTTTCACATGAGCCATGAAAGGCAGCGAGTGTGGCTCGACTTCTTTCCCTCCAATAATCTCAGAACCATGACCTAAAGTAAAAAGAAAATATCCAGTCACATAACAAAATTAGCCCATGTTTAAATCAAATTTGCTTTCACCTCTCATCCAAGAAGCTTCTTCAGTTCTAAGGTCAAATGGTGGAGAGTCCCAGATTTAAGGCCTTAGGGAGTGTCCCACCCAACAGGGACAATGAACCCCCTAATGATCCTCTACCTAATCACACGAGCCAAGGTGCGAAAACGGGTGAGGGTCGCAATCAGCCAAGGTTTCGGGTGAACTCATTGTGAATCCTAGCCCCACCCTATTATGTGATTTCCTGAAGTCAGATGGCCCAGGATGTGAGTGAGCACCTTAACACCCACACACTCTGAAGAAGCTTCTCGGATGAGAGGTGAAATGTCTTCAAGCAACTTAAAGAAGTCCAGACGCTTTTTTCGTTCCAAGCTCCTTAGACTACGATGACCTGGATGACTGAGAACCTTCACAGACATAAAACACCGTGTGACAACTGCTTTATAATACATGTGTAATGCGTGTTTTACACGTCACATGTAATACATTTAATAGATGTAACACACTAGTATATTACCGAGCCCTACAGGGGGACATGGGAGAAAAAGAAAAGATGAACTTTTGCGAGATCTCGCAAAACTTCAAACTGGAGGGTAACAGACGTCTTCGAAAATGTTGGAGCACTTTGGCAAATATGTGATGTCTTGATAAACCGAGCAGATATTTGAAGTTTACACACCTACATTCTTGCCTGAAAATATGTTACAAGTTTATTTTGTGACCCAGAAAGAGTAATTAGAGTAATATTAAAACTTATTTGCACCCGCCATTGTTGGAAACTGGGCCGCGCTATGAATTCTGGGATATGGTTGGCCATGAAGTATACACCCGACCCATCCTTCAAATTCAGGGAAAAGGAGGACGCATTTGTCGGCTGGATTCGGAGGAGTCTACGAATTTGGACAGCCTTCATCCCATCACTGTGACGTAATCGGCCTACAAATGCGCCCCCAGGAGGATGCAGCCCATGAATTTGGGACAGCCTTCGTCACCTGGCTTGTCAGCTATCCCAGAATTCATAGCACGGTGCAGCCAATTCCAGTTTCCAACAATGGTAGCAGCTACTTAGTTTTAATATTCTATTTCTGGGTCACAAAATAATCTTTTAAGATATTTTCAGGTGGGAATGTAGCCGTGTAAACTTCAAGACATCACATTTTTGCAAAATTGCTCCGATATTTTTGGAGACGTCTAACCACCAGTTCAAAGTTTTGTGAGTTCTTGCAAAAGTTCATCTTATTAATTTTTTTTCTCCCATGTCCCTTGCGTTGCTCTGTAGAATCTTTTTCAGACATCACTGATGTTTTGCATTCAAAATGTTTTCAAGATGGGGAAAAATATATTATTTTAAAAATACATGTAAAATAAAATAGAGGAAATTGCTTGCCTGGCTGGATGATGAAGAAACACATGCATGAGATGAAAACACTGAAATTCCTCAGGCAGGACATTTCTTCTTACCTCTTTGATCAGTTGTTGAATGTTGAAACTCACTGTGACGTTCAGTTTTATATGTTGAGCAGCAAGGATGTGGTTTGACCGCAGAATTAATGAGTCAGCAAAGTTAATATATCCACACAGACGGTAAAATGGTTACTAATTTGTGGTCAAGTATATTTTTACATTCTGTCCCCACTGCAATTAATATCTCTCTGTAAATGAGGGACAGTCCTCATAGACTTTTTTGGAGTAAATTAATTAAACGTCTCTATTTTTATGACCCTACTCCCATTGTGGCACTGACACAAAGTTTTAATGCTACACCATTAGATGGTGGTATTTACTATATTTTGTGGCCACCGTGTGGCTTCAACCCAGTTCACAGTGATACATATTATTAAAAAGGCCAGGTTGTAATTACTAATGACAAAAACAGAGTGTTAAGTAATGCCTAGACTAGTAATTTGCCATCTTCTGGTAAAATTACTGCATCTACAATTATTCTCAGTAACTATTAAGGCATTGCGCTTTTTGTCATAATTTATCTTCATAAATTCTTTTTTTCCCCCAACAGTCTTATAGTTTTACAGAATTCTAACAAAGCTTTTGGAAAACTTTATAAGTACATATGTTTCTATGACCGGAGCTTGAGACTGTTTGAGATTCAACATCTGATCAAAAAGAAGTAAGAAGGCCTCCTTCTTCATTATGTTCTTCCAGAGCAATTTCAGTATTTTCTTCTTATGCGTGCTCCTCTTCATCATTCAATCCAGTGAGCAATGTTTTTAACTGTACTTAGATTTACTTATTCATAAATGTATCTTTCATGTAAACAAGCAGAACACAAAGTCACATCATCTGCAGGATTTTTTTGTTACATGGCAGAATTTTTTTTAGGTCATGGTTCATTAATCCATCCACAATGGGTTTTGACAGCTGCCCACTGCACTGGCTAGGAAACAGAGGCCTTACTTTTCTTAAAATTTAAAATTAAAATATTGCAATTTTTTAAAAAAAAAATCTTTATCTATCTTGTAAGTAATATCTTCACAGAAGTATTATAGGGAATCTTATTTATTTTGGAACAGTAATCAAAGAAATGTGTGCTAGTAATTGCCATTAAGACAAAATTACACTTACACAAGGCCCAGTAACAGCCATTATCCAGGGATATGGAATATTATATTACACATATTTCATAAGTGTTGTCTATACTTCTTGGCTCTTGAAGGAGGCGGTTGCTTTTTCTTCTTCTCCCTCTCCCTCCCTTGTCTTTCCTGCTTGGCTTCTCATGTCTTTTGTATAGTCTTGCCTATCTCTAACCCTCAGAGAGTCTCCCAGACTTGTTCTCTAAAAACCTAATGGATTTGATCAACTGGTCCCGTAACAAAATTGACACCCTCCTGGGCTTGGGAGAGCCCGCTTGTCCTGCTGAGACATTTGCTGCCGGATACTTGATGGTCAGTTGCATCGTGTGTCTGGCAACAGTCTTGTTGGAGGACACTGAACGACATCTACCAATTCGGAACCACGATAACAGAGTTCTGGCTGTTTGGAGCTGGCTGGGACCTGGCTTATCGAAGAACAAGAAGCAGCTATAGCTGTTCAAAATCCCACAAGGCTGGCCGACATGATAGATGATGGGCAGGGCTGTGAGTAGTCAGACTGTGTTTATTGAACGCAATATGGATAAGATCTTGGAGAAGAAGAACGGGAATTGAGAGAATTGGTGACCAGTGATGGACATTAGACCAACTGTAAAAGTTGGATGCAGTTGTTCGCACTAAACCCAAACATTCACCATCTTCGTCTCATGCGGCCCCCCTGGCGCCAGCTGGATGCTCAAGGCAAAAGCTGACGGGAATAACTAAATTCTCCCTTAGATAACAAGACTGTTCATTGTGACTCTCTCACCCCTCCTTCAAGGCCAGCCCCGTCAACCGAAGATTGTCGACTTTTGCCTAACCGAGTGAAGGGACACTTTCTCTCGGCTGAACACGGAACACACACACACACGCACTCATATGCATACATACGCATGTACACTGACACAGACCTACACTCACCCCCTCCAAATGCCTTCGAAGCTTATGTCTTCAATTTTGTGAGATGTGATGATTTATGTGCTGTGTGCTGAGGTGGTTTTTTTCTGTTCTCAAACTGATCTCCCTGTTGGAGCTCAGTCTGGGGGGAGTTCTTTTTTCTCCTCGTCTTTCCTCATGTTGTGCATTTTCTATTGTTCGGTTCTGGGTTGCTGCTCATGTGGTTGACTGGCCAGTGCCACCTAGCCTGACCAGTTTCCCCAATGTGATGTTTGTGTATTATATGTACGGTCGGCAAAGTATCTATCGTAATTGCCCCTTGGGGATAAATAAAATCGCTCTGGCTCACTGTCTATACAAACTTTTTTCTTTTACAGTATGGTTAAGGTGACGCTGGGAGCGCATTCCATCAGCTTAAGGAACCAGTGACTAACCAAGACAGTGAAATGTCTCCGGTTGAGCAACACTGTCAAGGAGCCTCCAGCTTGGAACAAATGTCTTGTGGCTAGATGGGGACTAACTAAAAACAGCTAATCATCTGATATCCTCATGTCTGCCCATGTGACTGTGATCAACAGACAGTCAACTCTTGTGACTATTACAACCATCACCCTGTTATCACCAGTGACATGATATGTGCTGGTTCGACTGGTAAAGAAAAGGCTGATACCTGTAGTGTAAGTATACAAAATGTGCACAACAGTAACAGTCTGTACCTAGGAGGCAAAACAATCACATGAGTACTGCTGTTTGACTGAGGAAGAATAAAGTAGTCATGGTAAGCCAATCACATGACCACTTCAAGATGACAAAGCAACAAGGTGATATATACCAGTTTTTAAAATTGTGTTGACAGACCACGTAAAACCAGAGTAATGATAAACCTTGTGCTTTCAGACCTGAAGGTTTCAGGCTGTGATGTTCTCCTTTATAGTAGACAGAAATTTTTGGAGTGGCACAAATAATTTGTGCGGCATCTTATTGAATGCAGAACACCTGATGGTTATGTAAATAGTTTGAAATGGTTATTAAAAAAGGTGTAAAAGGTAAATGGCTACAAATAACTTTATTTGCAAAACTTGTGCATATGATTTTAAAATTGACAATTTATATTTGCATTTAAGGTTATGAAATATGATTCATTAAACATGTTTGTGGTTGTTACAGTAACAAAATATAACTTTTTCTACTCGGATTTTATGTTTTTTGTCTGATTTTAGATCAATTGTGTTAAACAGTATGTCAAAATGAAAAATAACTGTAAATTCAGACACGTGAGGTTGTGCTGAAAAGGATGATACCAAACAAGGCAAAATAAATCATTTTTAAAGATGAAATGTAGAGGTAAATAAAAAGTAGTTAAAAATGGCCAATTATACCCTGGACCCCAGAGGGTTAAACATTTTTTTAAAGTAATGCAATAGTTACTTTTCAAGTAATTAATTACTTTTAGAATCTTGTAACTCAGTTACTATCTCAGTTACTTTTTTGAAGAAGTAACTAATAACTATAATTAATTACTTTTTCAAAGTAACTTGCCCAACACTGCTTGGCACAAATAAATGATAGAAAATCTTAAAACTTTTAGTTGCAAATGTTGAAGACGCTTTCCTTTGAAAAGTGAGAACCTGTGACAGTGCCCATATGAACACTTTTTTTAGGGGATTTCTGATGTGCAGCACATTCATGCATGATGTCACAACAAACAGATGATTATTTGTAGAAATACAGATGAAAAAAAAACAAGGTAATGACACAGTTCAAACTTACAGAACATGTCTTTAATTGAACATGTGAACATTAGCATGTAATTATACATTCTCAGTAGTTGTTCTTTTTTCTTGTTCTTGAACAAAATCAGTCAACACACTTCATCTCCATTTCTTTGATACTCTTACTCCAGACACATCTGACTAATATGAAGACTGAATATTCTGGCATGATTAGCAGTGACACATGTTGGTTCAAATGGGGTGCAATTTTCTACTTGTGGAAAGAAAACAAGCGACAGGAAATAGCTACTTATCTACTGACTCAGATTAGAGTAAAAAAAAACACCTGTAGTTGCGATATCACTCGAACTTTCTCAAGCAAAACATTTCTCCTTATCTTGTTTTTTTTTTTTTTGATGACTATATGCACTGAAACTGAATGTTGTGCAGAGTTTTTTTTTATGTTGACCTTAAATTTTCTAACAAGTCAGCAAAACAGACTTATTGGAACTGATGCATGGCGATATAGTTTCAAAGCCTGTGGTCAAATTTGTTGTAAACATTTTATTTAGCTGCTGTGTGATGGAGTTTTTCTTTACATGATACAAACCGGATTCCAAAAAAGTTGGGACACTAAACAAATTGTGAATAAAAACTGAATGCAATGATGTGGAGATGGCAAATGTGAATATTCCATTCAGAACAGAACGTAGGTGACAGATCAAAAGTTTAATCCGAGAAAATGTATCATTTTAAAGGAAAAATATGTTGATTCAAAATTTCACGGTGTCAACAAATCCCAAAAAAGTTGGGACAAGTAGCAATAAGAGGCTGGAAAAAGTAAATTTGAGCATAACGAAGAGCTGGAAGACCAATTAACACTAATTAGGTTAATTGGCAACATGATTGGGTATAAAAAGAGCTTCTCAGAGCGGCAGTGTCTCTCAGAAGCCAAGATGGGTAGAGGATCACCAATTCCCACAATGTTGCGCAGAAAGATAGTGGAGCAATATCAGAAAGGTGTTACCCAGCGAAAATTGCAAAGACTTTGCAGTTATCATCATCAACTGTGCATAACATCATCCGAAGATTCAGAGAATCTGGAACAATCTCTGTGCGTAAGGGTCAAGGGCGTAAACCCATACTGGACGCCCGTGATCTCCGGGCCCTTAAACGACACTGCACCACAAACAGGAATGCTACTGTAAAGGAAATCACAGAATGGGCTCAGGAATACTTCCAGAAACCATTGTCAGTGAACACAATCCACCGTGCCATCCGCCGTTGCTAGCTGAAACTCTACAGTGCAAAGAAGAAGCCATTTCTAAGCAAGATCCACAAGCTCAGGCGTTTTCACTGGGCCAGGGATCATGTAAAATGGAGTGTGGCAAAATGGAAGACTGTTCTGTGGTCAGACGAGTCACGATTCGAAGTTCTTTTTGGAAATGTGGGACGCCATGTCATCTGGACCAAAGAGGACAAGGACAACCCAAGTTGTTATTAACGCTCAGTTCAGAAGCCTGCGTCTCTGAAGGTATGGGGTTGCATGAGTGCGTGTGGCATGGACAGCTTGCATGTCTGGAAAGGCACCATCAATGCAGAAAAATATATTCAGGTTCTAGAACAGCATATGCTCCCATCCAGACGTCATCTCTTTCAGGGAAGACCCTGCATTTTTCAACAAGATAATGCCAGACCACATTCTGCATCAATCACAACATCATGGCTGCGTAGGAGAAGGATCCGGGTACTGAAATGGCCAGTCTGCAGTCCAGATCTTTCACCTATAGAGAACATTTGGCGCATCATAAAGAGGAAGGTGCGACAAAGAAGGCCCAAGACGATTGAACAGTTAGAGGCCTGTATTAGACACGAATGGGAGAGCATTCCTATTGCTAAACTTGAGAAACTGGTCTCCTCGGTCCCCAGACGTTGTTGAGTGTTGTAAGAAGAAGGGGAGATGCCACACAGTGGTGAAAATGGCCTTGTCCCAACTTTTTTGGGATTTGTTGACACCATGACATTTTGAATCACCATATTTTTCCCTTCAAATGATAAATTTTCTCAGTTTCAACTTTTGTTCCGTGATTTATGTTCTATTCTGAATAAAATATTGACATTTGCCATCTCCACATCATTGCATTCAGTTTTTATGCACAATTTGTTTAGTGTCCCAACTTTTTTGGAATCCGGTTTGTAGTAAGTATATGACTGATGCACCTGTATGTGTTTCTGCTGTCACTGTATAATTTAGGAATGTCTATTTTAGGATGAAACAACAAAGATCTGTGAGTACACCAGAAAGATGGCCACAACTTGGTCTTGGTTTGTACTTATAACTGTTACATTATAAATATATATATATCGTCCAATCAGATGCTCCTAGCACAACCTAGGTCTCGACCGAAGTCGAGAGGTTACCGGGCCTCTGCAACTGTGGCACCTAGACTCTGGAATAACCTCCCTGTTCATATTCGTATTGCCGAGCATATCCAGTCTTTTAAATCACGTCTTAAAACCTATCTTTTTACTTTGGCTTTTGATTCTAACTAGTTGACTGTTATCTGGCTTGTTGTGTTGTCACATATTGTTTCCTGTCCTGTTTTTATTGTTTTGTTTTAATTGTCTCATGCTTTTACTGACTGTGAAGCACTATGGTCAACTTTGTTGTTTTTAATATGTGCTATATAAATAAATTTTGATTTGATTTTAGAAGAAATATAAGTTACTGAAAAAGTGCTTGTGCTTAAAGTGCTTTGGCACTCTTTGGCAATATTGTAGACAATGTTAAACCTATTTATCATCTCGGCCTCCTATGACGACCTGTTTGCTGCTGCCTGCCGCTGAAAGGCAGTAGGGAGAGGGGACACTTGGGCAGTGCATTTATCGCGGCATATAATGTGTTTTCTGGATACACTGTGCTTTTTCAGTGTTCAGAGGTTCATGGCTCTGTTTCAGAGCACGGCTATGAATTTCAAACGGATCAGGCCGTAACTTAACGAAAAATTTATCAATCGTTCTTTTCATCTTTTCTCATTACCCACTGTTACATCCACTTCTGTCGGGACCAAGCTAATCACTAGTCACTAATTTCTATAATCCATTTGATTCTGATTCGCAAGGTCCCGATTTGAATCAATTCAATTTTCACTCAGACAGTCAGAAATATTATAATTCTGATCATTTATCAGTACTGACACTTGTGAGACTTCATCAGAGGTGTGAGCACAGCAGCTGCCTTTATATTAGAAAATATATTCCTTTTTTAAAAATTTTTACAGTTCGGTAAGTTACTTTTTTAAACGTTTAAGCAGGATTTTAAACATAAATCACAGTACTGAGGATAAAACACAGAAAACCATGAAGGAGATATTCCTGGCTTTTTATAGCAGATAACCACCTTAAAAATATTCCGCAGTAGAACAAAAACAGAAGAAAACCATGAATCATTGTGATTCAGTCTAATAAACTGAACATCCTTAAAGTACACACAAAATGTAATGAAAATATATATGCGCTAACTAACTGATAATTGCAGTTTTAATGGACACACTTGTCTGACATTTTGTACTCTTCCTGCATAGGATCTGATCTCAACATTATATTTCGAGGGGTGTGTATGTGTGTCTGTTTGAACGCCCCACCCCGTTTCCGAAAGTCTTAGACATTATGAAAATGAAAATAAAAACAATGCCATCAAAAAACTCCAGGTGGCGACAAAGATCAGCAATTCAGTCTCCATGTAGATTGCCCACAGTGATTTTTCTTTCAGAAAGTGTCACCACCTGCTGGCCATCAGAAGAAATGCAGATTTGAAGCACTTTTGGACTGGCTTCTTTTCTTCTTTCTTTTTGTTTTGTAAATGGAAATAGTGGAGTGATTTATTGAAACGTCTAATTATATATACACACGAAAATACATTGTACATTAATGTGAATACATTTGCTTTTACCTTTTATCCTCCTAGTAATACTCAACAACTAATTTTTGTCTTCTGTCTGGGACATGCGTCTGAGAGTAGCTGTGTCCCAAAACATCGGCTGCATCCTCCGGAGGCCGCATTTGAAGGCCGATTACATCACAGCTAGGCGATGAAGGCTGTCCCAATTCGTCGACTCCTTCAAATGCGGCCGACAAATGCGTCCTTCAATTTGAAATTTCAACTTTGCATATTTGTAAAAGTGCGCCGACGTTTTCGGAGATGTCTGTTACCCACCCGCTTGATAGCAAACCGGGGGGGGGGGGTTCAATGGTCACTCCAGCCGGCGAGAGCAGCGGACTCCCGGCTTCATCGTTTTCAAACCCCCGCTCTTTCGCTACTCAGGTTAAACATGATATATAAGTCACTCGGATAACTTAAAAATGTAATTGTTTGCCTATTTTCGGTGTTTTATTTGTTCCGGAGTAAATCGGTTTGGCTGAGATCAAAGTTATTAGATTATTAGATTAAATATAACTTTATTAATCCATCGGGTGGGTTCCTCCGGGATTTTCACACAGCCGAATAAACGTCAAACAGAAAACTGATTAAACTGAAGTGTGAGACGGTCGATAATTTACGCCAGTGTCCTGTTATATTTTAGATAGCAAGGAGCAGACGGCCAAATTTATTAAACTCCACAGACACAGCGGTGACGCAAATCTGAAGGCTAGACTGTCCCATTTCACAGCCTCGCACTTCCGGCCTTCTCGGTCTTTGAAGGACCTGGCCCACGTAGACCGCGAAGGCCGGGTCCTCCGAAGGATGCAGCCGACGTTTTGCGACACAGCTACTGTGTCCTAATCCAGTAACCATACGCGCCGCAGTATGCATTTGGAGACCTATTACGTCACAGCGACGCGACGACGGCTGTCCCAATCCGAAGCGTACTCCAAATGCGACGTCGATTTCCCCAAACTTTTTTTTTTAAACTTTATTTAACAAACAATGAGTATACAACATACGAACAGATGAAGTATACAAAACAACAGAACATGAACACACAAAGCCAGGGGTAAAAAGTTACAAGAATACACGCAAAAATTCACATATATATATTGTTTTGAGAGCCTTTTTGTTGGTAGAGTCTGATATTGATTGTATATACATTTCCACATCCTTAAAAAAATGAGAGAAAAATGGTGTTTTGTTTGTAAACTTACATTTATGGATAAAAAATTTAGCTAAAAGTATTAACAAATTTATCATAAAAAAACATTTATCATTCTTCTTGGGGAACTTAAAGAAACAGAATAAAACATTTTCCCATCGTAAAGAAAATTCCCTTAAAATATGGACAACAACAAACCTGCTAAATTCCTTCCAGAATCTCTGTGTAAAAGAACAGTACCAAAAAAGATGTGTCACAGTTTCTGGATGATCCCCACAGAAAGTACAGTTAGTATTTATGTCTCTTTTAAATTTTACCATGTAGTGACTGGCTGGATAACATTTATGCAGAATTTTAAATGAGACTTCCTTCACCTTATTTACAATCAAATATTTATGGGGGATCATCCAGACTGTCTTCCACTTGATATCTGGAACATATCGGTTCCAGTAAGATATTACATATGGGAGAGAGACGACATCTTCTTGGAATAAACTACGTATTCTCTTATTGCTGTTACCAAGTTCCTGAGAAAAGCAGATTTTTCCTATTGGTGACTCAGCTGGATCAGGGAGAGTGACTGAGGTAGATATTGAGCTGTCAGTGTTTTTATATAACATTAGAGTCCCTGAGGGTATGGCACCAAGCACCATTGAGAATTCCTGAACACTGATTGGAAAATTATATAGTGCAATAAAGTCATTGTAAGTAAGTAGTTGTCCCTCTTTATTAACCAGCTGAGCCACCAATAGGATCCCATTTTGGACCCAAGTGTCCAGGAAAAGTGATTTATTCAAATAAAATATCTCTGTTGTTCCAGATGAGGTATTCGTGTGGTGAGAAGTTGTGTTTATAAATGAGGGTCCATGCTAAGAGGACCTGCTTATGGAAGGATGAGAGTTTTACAGGGAGTTTCTCAACATTGTAATTACAATTTAAAATAAAATTAAAGCCACTAAAACGGGAGAAAATATGATATAGTATAAAGTTCCAGATAGAGGTAGGATTTTTAAGAAAATGTTTAGCCCAATTAATTTTGAAAGTGTTATTTAAAGTAGAAAAGTCTAAAGATTTAAGCCCACCTGATTCGTAGTTATTCATCACAACAGTTTTTCTAATATAATGCGTACGGTTTTTCCTTATAAAATTAAAGAGCATGCGGTCAATATCTTTACTCATTTTCTTATCCAGATGTAAGGAGAGAGCAGCATATGTTAATCGGGATATCCCTTCAGCTTTAGTAATTAAAACTCTACCTTTCAAAGATAATTCCCTTTGCAGCCACTGGTTGAACTTTTTTAGGGTTTTCTGTATAATTGGAGTGAAGTTTGAAGAGCATCTTGATTTTTGGTCTGTGGATACGTGGCACTGTTGCCGCACAGCAAGAAAGTCCTGAGTTCAATTCCACCATCAGGCCGGGGTCTTTCTGTGTGGAGTTTGCATGTTCTCCCCGTGTTTGCGTGGGTTCCCTCCGGGTACTCCGGCTTCCTCCCACCATCCAAAGACATGCAACTTGTGGGGATAGGTTAATTGGACAATTCAAATTGCCACTAGGTGTGAATGTGAGTGCGAATGGTTGTCTGTCCCTGTGTGTTGGCCCTGTGACAGACTGGCGACCTGTCCAGGGTGTACCCCGCCTCTTGCCCTATACAGCTGGGATAGGCTCCAGTGCCCCCCCCCCCCCGACCCTGAAAAGGATAAGCGAATGGATATAAATATTTTGTACTTGTAAATCAGGATTTGTATGTGTAAAAAGATTTGTATGTGTAAAAAAAAGATTTGTATGTGTAAAAAAGATTTGTGTGTGGACTTAGCCAAAAAAAAAAAAAAAAAAAAAAAAAAACCTTCAAGTCACAAATACGAATTTTGACCCTATTTTTCTTCCTTTCATCTGATTGGTCAATGTCATGTCAATCACAAATGTAACAATCCAATCAGAGAACAGATGGGTTTGGCTGTTCAGCTTCCGGTCATTTGGAATTGCTGGGGTTGAGCGAGGCTGTGTGTGTGTGTGGGGGGGGGGGGGGGGGTCATAATGTTTTAATGTTTTTTTTTTTCTATTACTTCTTTGTTTGTTTCCCCAGTCATGTCTGTCTTTACTCTCCCTTTGTGTTTGTTAAGTCTGTATCTCTGTCTCCATAGTAGTTTCCTGTTTTATTTTGATAGGCTCTTGTCCTGTTTATGTTATGTTCTGTTTTGCTTCCCCTGTCATGTGTCTCACTTGATTCACCTGTATGGGGCCATTTGTAAACTGAAACATGCTGAAATTAACAATACAATAAAATACAACTTTATTTATAGGGCACATATAAAAACTTATTTATTATTTATCTTTATTGTTCATCCATCATCTCTCTACCCTGTGTTCACACAGGGTAGAGAGATGATGGAGGAAATGAAAAAAGGGGGGGGGGGTAAAGGTAGAAGGAAGAAAAAGAGGTGAAAAGAAGGGATAGAAAAAAGGAAAGAGACAGAGGAGAGAAACCCCCAACAATCCCCTCTGAGCAAGCACTTGGCGACAGTGGGGAGGAAAAACTGCCTTTAAGCAGAAACCTCCAGCAGAACCAGGCTCAGGAGGGGCAGTCAACTGCTGGGACTGGTTGGGGGGTGAGGGTGAAAAGAGAGAGAGAGGGGAGGGAGATAGGAGAGGTGTTAGGAGAGAAAGGGAGAGGAGAGGAGAGGTAAAAATTAAGAAGGAACAGAGGTTGAGAAAGATGAGGCTACATCAGGTGAAGAAGCAGCAGTGTCCCTCCTCCGGAACAAGCAGAAGCGTTTTTTCTTCTTTTTCAGTTGCTGTTCCATGAGTGCTTTTTTCTCTAGGATGAGGGTTCTCAATTCATTGATTGTTTCTGCATTTTGCATCTCAAGTTTCTTGCATCTTTGCTCCACTTCTTCTAATTTTGCTTGTTTTTCTTCAAGCTTTTCTTTCAGTTCTTTAGATGCTGCCTTTTGCGCCTGCATTTCAGTGTTTTTGCACTTTAAGTGGTTAGAAAGTTCTTCAAGCTCTGTGTTTTTTCTCAGCATTTCAGCAATCCTACTCTGCATCTCTGAGCATTGTTTTTCCAGTTTTTCCTTTGCTACTTCCAGTCCAGTTGTTTTGTCCTTCATTTCAAAATAAAATTCTTGCAGTTTTAGATGTTTCCTCATAAAGTCCTGGGAAATAAGTTTTTCTTCTTTCTGTATTTCTTGCTGTTGCGCTTTCTCTCGAAGTAACTCTTTCATTTTATGCACTGTGTCATCAAACCTTTTTTCCAGCACTTTGTATTTTCCCTCCACGTGTTTGAGTTTGTCCTGCGTGCCTCTGTGCTTTATGTCCAATTCTTCCTTCTCATAAAGAATTTCTTTATTTCTTTCCAGCGCGTCATCTAAATTTCCTTGGAGCTTCTGATTCTTTATATTCATTTGTTGGAGGTCACACTGTAACTCCTTATTAATAGCTTCCCTGTCTTGAAGCTGCTTGGACATTTCTTTCAATTCAGCGCTTTTTTGCTTAATTTTGTTCCTCAGGAACAGAATCTGCTCTTGGGCTTGTGTACTGTTGTTAGTTTGTTGGTCCTCGATGTTCTGAAGCTTGCAATCCATTTCTTTCTGTCTTTCTTGTCGTTGCTCGTTCTCATGAAGTAGCTGTTCATTTCTATGTAGTGTTTCATTAAGTTTTTGTTTGAGCTCCTGATTCACTGTGAACATTTGTTGGACTTCACAATGTAACTCCTCATTCAGAGCGTCACTGTCTTGAAGCTGCTCGGCCATTTCTTTTAATTCAGCTTTCTTTTGCTTGTTTTTGTCCATCAGGTTCATAATCCTCTCCCGGGTTTGACCAAATAAAATTCCCCAGCCCTCATTAATAATCTTTATGTCAGGCTGGCGCCGCTTATTGTTAGTTTGTTGGTCCTCTGTGTTCTGAAGCTTGAGATCCATTTCTTTCTGTCTTTCTTGTAGTTGCTTGTTCTCGTGAAGTAACTGGTCATTTCTTACCAGTGTTTCATCATGCCGTTTTTGGAGCACTCTGTAATTTTCCACCATGCCTTTGAGTCTGTGTTCCACGTCTCTTAGCTTTATGTTCAATTGTTCCTTCTCAAAAAGAATTTCTTCATTGTCTTCCAGCGCTTGATTAAGCCTTTGTTGGAGCTCCTGATTATTTTTCTCCATTTGTCTACAGGGAGGAGAGTCAGTGTGAACTTTTGGTCTTTTCTGGTGTTTTCTCTGAGACATGTCGTGGTCTGTAAACAGTGACTCTGAAAACAATCCAAATGTTTCAAAATACTTCTCTGGTGAACCTTTGAAAGCTGCGAAAACAACTTTTGCAAATACAAATGCTGCAAAAATACAGACTAAAAGCTGTTGCCTTTCTACCCTATTTAAGGAAAATCTTCAAAGGACATTTCAGCACATCAAAGCATCAAAGGTGATGTCGCAAAGGTCCGTATGACAATCGTCATTCCATAAGCCAATATTGTTGTCACATGACATTTTTGAATGGGGAATTTTTTGCTTGGACAAATTATCAGTAAAGTTTCAATCACATACAACAGAAGATAAATAAATAAATAAATACAACAAAATAAAATGATACGAACAAGACAAAAACGGGTTTTTTGTAAATATAATAATAAATGCGAATTCACTGTGTAAATATTCCTTATTAGCAGCGTCCTCCTGAAATGTGCCAACAACATTGAGAATAACATCCTCCTCTCTGCCCCTTAATGTTCTCTGGTCGCTATGGTAACGCGCGGGGACAACCTGGGGAGCTGGCTGAACAGTAATGAGTAGGACACATAGAGCTGTGATATTGATGCAGTTTAGCTACAGTACAGCTAACGTTAGCCGTGTTGTACCAGACTAATGTAGCCTTTTGGGGGATTTACTCAGGTTTACTCTAAATAAAGGCCAGACTTTAACTTTGCTTTAGCTGGGCGCAACACTGATATACTCAGACAACGTCAAGTTCCAGTGTTCGCTTAAAACAGACCGACAATTTCATATTGTCTTAATTATCGGTAAAATTTGGGCAATATTTTATCATCAATACATCACTTTTTCTTCTTAGGGCTCAAATGGCTATTCAACACTTTCATATTTAATTTAAATATTGCTCGTAATGATGTTACCGCCGTGAAAAGCAGTTATAGTAGCTACCGATTTAAATCAGCATTTGTTTGTCTTTTGTTAAGCTGGTCAAGGCCGAATTAAAGCGTGGACAGTCATTTTCTATAGAATACTGAAAGATAACCGATGTTGTGACTTATCTTCACAATTACAGTGGTCCCTCGCTATAACGCGGTTTATCTTTCGCAGCCTCGCTGTTTCGCGGATGTTTTTAGGGCAATTTTGCATGCTTTTTTTTTTTCCAGCTGTAGACCTTTGTCGATCTCCTCTGTGCCGTCTCTCCTGTAGAGTACAGAATCGCTACATCAATCGCTAGCAGTGTGACTATGAAGTGTATGTTTGTAAGTTTTCTCCCCAACAAAAAACGATGTCGGCGAAACGTTTTGCACCGTCATAGGCACCTGCCAACCAAAAAACTTCTGGGACCATACGGCGCACCGGATGCATTAAGCTGAAATTAAGCAATTAAGTTTAAAGTTAAATTCATTAGTTCTAAAATCCGGCATTATTATTTATAGTGTGGTGGACCACTAGAGGGCTCCACTCACACCCAGTGTTAAGAAAGTGTGTTCCTGTGTTGTGTGGCGCGATGTGTGCAGTTGATGTTGGAGAGGAATAAAGAAGGAGTGAGAACTGAGAGCTCTGTGCCGTTAATGCTTACCTCCACAATGGTGACCCCTGACTCGAGCATGCAACGGGCCGCAGATAACGCAGACTCCGCTATGGATGCATCAGCGGCCACCGGACCTCCGCCTCCTGTTGCAGCTACGCTCGCTGTGGCGCTGAAACTGCCGGACTTTTGGCTCCTTGACCCCCCCCCCGTCATGGTTCGTTCACGTGGAGGCTCAGTTCGCCCTTCGCGGCATCTCGGCTGACGACACGAAGTATCACCATGTGGTGGCCTCGCTCGACCCGCTGGCCACCCGTCGCGCGATGACGCTCCTCCGGGACCCACCCGCCCAAGGGAAATACGCCGCCCTTAAAGAGCTGCTTCTTCGGCGTTATGCCCTCTCCGACGCTGAACGAGCCGAACAGCTCCTCAACCTGTCAGGCTTGGGTGGCGGTACCGCGCTCGAGCTCATGGAGAACATGCTATCGTTGTTCGGGCCGGATGACGGGGGATTCCTCTTCGTCCACCTCTTCCTCCGCCAACTACCGGCCGCCGTGAGAGTTGTCCTCGCAAACTCCCCGCTTCTGCCTGCGAAGGATTATCGCTCCCTGGCTGAAGAAGCGGATCGCATTCTCCTGGCTAGCCGCACTTTCGACGTTCACGCCCTGGCTACAGACTCGCCGGCGGCGCCTTCCACGCCTCCACCTGCCTCCCCCGGAGCATCCGCCCCCTTGCTGACGAAAGAGCATCTGTTTCTACCATCAGCGTTTTGGCGACAGAGCGCGTCGCTGCCTGCCGCCTTGCGTTTTCACGGCACAGGGGAACTGACCCGCCAGCGCGCCGTAGCAGCCGCGACCGCTGGCAATACAGAAAGGCTGCTCTTCATAGAGGACTCGCGCTCCGGGAGACGTTTTCTCGTGGACTCCGGCTCCCAGAAGAGCCTCCTTCCCCCTACCGCTGCCGACGGACTAGCAGCGAACTGTGGACCGCAGCTAATGGCTCTCCCATCAAAACGTTTGGGGAAAGGTTGGTGACTGTTTGTTTTCATGGCCGGGATTTCCAGTGGAACTTTGTTGTTGCCGCTAGCTCTGTACCTATTTTAGGTGCTGATTTTCTGTGTGCTCATGGACTGCTTGTCGATGTTGCTAACAGACGTTTAATTGATGCTCTCTCGTTTTCTTCGCTACCCTGTTTTACTCGGGCTGCCGAGCCCCTGAGTCGGGCTAATGTAGTGATGAGCATTGTTTTTCCAGTTTTTCCTTTGCTACTTCCAGTCCAGTTGTTTTGTCCTTCATTTCAAAATAAAATTCTTGCAGTTTTAGATGTTTCCTCATAAAGTCCTGGGAAATAATTTTTTCTTCTTTCTGTATTTCCTCCTGTTGCGCTTTCTCTTGAAGTAACCCTTTCATTTTGTGCACTGTGTCATCAAACCTTTTTTCCAGCACTTTGTATTTTCCCTCCACGTGTTTGAGTTTGTCCTGCGTGCCTCTGTGCTTTATGTCCAATTCTTCCTTCTCATAAAGAATTTCTTTATTTCTTTCCAGCGCTTCATCTAAATTTCCTTGGAGCTTCTGATTCTTTATATTCATTTGTTGGAGGTCACACTGTAACTCCTTATTAATAGCTTCCCTGTCTTGAAGCTGCTTGGACATTTCTTTCAATTCAGCTCTTTTTTGCTTAATTTTGTTCCTCAGGAACAGAATCTGCTCTTGGGCTTGTGTACTGTTGTTAGTTTGTTGGTCCTCGATGTTCTGAAGCTTGCAATCCATTTCTTTCTGTCTTTCTTGTCGTTGCTCGTTCTCATGAAGTAGCTGTTCATTTCTATGTAGTGTTTCATTAAGTTTTTGTTTGAGCTCCTGATTCACTGTGAACATTTGTTGGACTTCACAATGTAACTCCTCATTCAGAGCGTCACTGTCTTGAAGCTGCTCGGCCATTTCTTTTAATTCAGCTTTCTTTTGCTTGTTTTTGTCCATCAGGTTCATAATCCTCTCCCGGGTTTGACCAAATAAAATTCCCCAGCCCTCATTAATAATCTTTATGTCAGGCTGGCGCCGCTTATTGTTAGTTTGTTGGTCCTCTGTGTTCTGAAGCTCGCCATCCATTTCTTTCTGTCTTTCTTGTAGTTGCTCATTCTCGTGAAGTAACTGTTCATTTCTTACCAGTGTTTCATCATGCCGTTTTTGGAGCGCTCTGTATTTTTCCACCATGCCTTTGAGTTTGTGTTCCACGTCTCCTAGCTTTATGTTCAATTCTTTCTTCTCAAAAAGAATTTCTTCATTTTCTTCCAGCGCTTGATTAAGCCTTTGTTGGAGCTCCTGATTATTTTTGTCCATTTGTCTACAGGGAGGAGAGTTAGTGTGAACTTTTGGTCTTTTCTGGTGTTTTCTCTGAGACATGTCGTGGTCTGTAAACAGTGACTCTGAAAACAATCCAGATGTTTCAAAATACTTCTTGGGCAAACCTTCGTTTTCTTCCAGCGCTTGATTACGCTTTAGTTGTAACTCCTGAATAATTTTTTCCATTTGTGTCAAGAGAGGAGAGTTAGTGTGAACTTTTGGTCTTTTCTGGTGAGACATGTCGTGGTCTGTAAACAGTGACTCTGAAAACAATCCAAATGTTTCAAAATACTTCTCTGGTGAACCTTTGAAAGCTGCGAAAACAACTTCTGCTAATACAATTGCTGCAAAAATACTGACTAAAAGCTGTTGCCTTTCTACCCTATTTAAGGAAAATCTTCAAAGGACATTCCAGCACATCAAAGCAGCAAAGGTGATGTCACAAAGGTCCATATGACATCATCATTCCATAAGCCAATATTGTTGTCACATGACATTTTTGAATGGGGATTTGTTTTGCTTGGACAAATTATCAGTAAAGTTTCAATCACATACAACAGAAAATAAATGCATAATTACAACAAAATAAAATGATACGAACAAGACAAAAACGGATCTTTTGTAAATATAATAATAAATGTGAATTCACTGTGTAAATATTACTTATTAGTAGCGTCCTCCTGAAATGTGCCAACAACATTGAGAGTAACATCCTCCTCTCTGCCCCTTAATGCTCTCTCGTCGCTATGGGACCGCTGTGGGCAGCTGGCTGAACAGGACACGTAGAGCTGTGATATTGATGCAGTTTAGCCGTGGACAGTCATTTTCTATAGAATACTGAAAGATAACCGATGTTGTGACTTATCTTCACAATTACAGTGGTCCCTCGCTATAACGCGGTTTATCTTTCGCAGCCTCGCTGTTTCGCGGATGTTTTTAGGGCAATTTTGCATGCTTTTTTTTTTTCCAGCTGTAGACCTTTGTCGATCTCCTCTGTGCCGTCTCTCCTGTAGAGTACAGAATCGCTACATCAATCGCTAGCAGTGTGACTATGAAGTGTATGTTTGTAAGTTTTCTCCCCAACAAAAAACGATGTCGGCGAAACGTTTTGCACCGTCATAGGCACCTGCCAACCAAAAAACTTCTGGGACCATACGGCGCACCGGATGCATTAAGCTGAAATTAAGCAATTAAGTTTAAAGTTAAATTCATTAGTTCTAAAATCCGGCATTATTATTTATAGTGTGGTGGACCACTAGAGGGCTCCACTCACACCCAGTGTTAAGGAAGTGTGTTCCTGTGTTGTGTGGCGCGATGTGTGCAGTTGATGTTGGAGAGGAATAAAGAAGGAGTGAGAACTGAGAGCTCTGTGCCGTTAATGCTTACCTCCACAATAGAATAAAAACCCAAATATACTGTATGTTTTTTTTTTTTTTTTTTTTTTTCAAATAAATGTTTGGGACTGAAAACTGGTTTTGATATTCTCATTCATTCTATAATACTGGACTTTTTTTTTTCTTTACGAAGGTTTGAACTTGGAGAGTGTTTAAACGAGAGAGAAAAGTGGGACAATGTCGATGCCTGTCTGAGAAAAGTGTATAAAGTGTGTAGTGAGGGTTTTACAGCCTTACAACATATAAAATAATTGTAAAAATAAATAAAATAAAGGTGGCTATTTTGCGGATTTCACCTATTGCTGGTTATTTTTAGAACATAACACCCGCGATAAACGAGAGAACACTATATACAAATACTGAGAAATATAACATTTGAATCCTTTCTCTATTTTGCTCTGAGACCAGGGAGAAAAGTATCGACAAGTCGATGAACGTCATCTACAGATATATTCGGTAAATGCTCAAGACATCTTGAGAAATGTAAATCGCCACTTGATTCATCCATTTGGTTGACTTTTTTTGAGCGAGGCTGGGGGGGTCATAACCCCTCCAAACGGGTCTTATACTTTTCTGATAGTGGTTTTAATGTTTTTTTTTCTATTACCTCTTTGTCTGTTTCTATTGCTCATTTATTTATTTGTTTAATTAAAATATATAAATCCATTCATTTCCTGCGTTGAAGATGTAACTTCAAAAATTAACATTATTTTCATTTTCTATTAAACTAGTTACATTACTGTGCAAACGTCTTGAGCTACCCGTTTTTTTATATTTTGCAAATAAAATGGGAACTAGGTAAATGGCCTGTATTTATATAGCGCTTTCTGGTCCCTAAGGACCCCACATATCCAGTCATTCACCCATTCACACACTGGTGATGGCAAGCTACTTTGTAGCCACAGCCACCCTGGGGCGCACTGACAGAGGCGAGGCTGCCGGACACTGGCGCCACCGGGCCCTCTGACCACCACCAGTAGGCAACGGGTGAAGTGTCTTGCCCAAGGACACAACGACCAAGACTGTCGGAGCCGGGGCTCGAACCGGTAACCTTCCGATTACAAGGTGAACTCCCAACTCTTGAGCCACGATCGCCCAAGTGCATTGAAGCATGTGCAAACATATACATGAAAATACAGAATACAAAGCAAAAAACAGTCTATACAATTCTAACCAGCATGAAAGTCAATATTTACCTTAATTCTTCAACGCAACTTGAACTCTATTAAGGTTTCTCGTGACCTTTTTTTAATATAGCTGTTTTATACTTAAATGATATAGGTCAGTGTAAGTGGTATTAGAAAGAAAGAAAAAAAAATTAAAAGCATTTCTCTGAAAATGGTCAACTATTAGGATGGACTGTAAATGAGTTAAAAAGCAATGAATTTCTAAGGAAAACCTTTGAAAGACCTTCAGAAAGCCTGGAGAACTGTTGCTAATAACCGCTTTAAAATAAGAAGAAAGTGGTTATGGTTGTATTCTACCTTATAGTGATGAACAATGTGTTGAACTCAGTGTGTTTTTGGCTGTTGACCTGCTTTTGGATTTCATGTAAATTGTGTGTCTCATATATGAAAACTTTTCAGTTATTTGAATAATTCTTTAACAATCAATAGTTTTAAACAATTGGTAAGGGACTAAAAATGTAAGAAGAAAGAAGAATAGTATTCTTTAAATAACTAATCTAACTGTTTGCTCACCACCAAAACGCCATACAGTCTCCGGTTATCAGTTTTTAAATCTGTGAGAAAACATGGTTCAGATAAAGGAGATTTTTTGCTTAATTAAACACCCACTGGTAAATTATCTTTATAAATAAAACAAATGAAGGATATCTTAAGTATATCTTGGGAATAGGAGAGATGCAGCATATAAAAAATGCAATTTTATTTTTATATCTAATTATTTTGATATTTTTTACTTTACTTATTCTTATTAAAGTGGCACATTTTAATCTTCGCACCTTTCATTTGTTCTCATTTAATATTGGAAATGCGTGTTTCTGACAGTAGAGGGCAGCATCATATAATACAGCCATGAATGCGCCTCGCAGCACCGGAAGACAAAGAGTAACAGTAGGTGGGAAAATCGTGTTAGCAAGTAAGACACTAAAAGAAAAAAAGAAACCATCAAAATGGTGAGTTGTTAAAACTTTTCTTCTCTTCAGTGGCGCTGAGAGTCCTAGATTTTCAGCTAGCACTCTCAGTGCTAACAGCATCGCCTTGCCTCTCCATACTCGGTATGTTAGCTATGTGAAGTTAGCTTAGCAGCTAAATTAAGCATCGCTTACGTATACTAGTTGTTTTTAAATAAGTGCAGACTTAATACATAGCTTTAGAAAGCTTTTAGGTCATGCTCGACGTGCTGAGGGGGGGATTTATAATCTTGTTTAGCTCCATACTCTTGCAGTTTTAAGGTTACTGACAGTTCATAGGAGTCGGTGAGTAAACGACGTAGACCTGAAGGCACTCTTAAAAAACCTGAACATAAGAGCACCTTCATGTCTTTACGCTAAACACCGCGGCTATGGAGACGTTTTCTTTGGACTATAACACTCCTGGCTGTTTTATGTACTCTCGCTTCAGTGCTCACTTCGGTAAATGCCGTTGATTACACACGTTTCGCCATGTTTGACCTGGTTCTCTTTTGTTTTGCAGCTTCCCCTGTCTCTGCTGAAGACTGCCCAGAACCACCCTATGGTGAGACTAACTTGGACCATGTATACAATTCTATATAACAGGCTGTAAAAAAATATAATCGTGAGGAGAGAAAGTGACATCTCAAGATTTCTTACATGTAGAAAGCAGTGAATTGTAAGTGTGTGAGCAGAAAATGATTCGGGTTTCTTTTGAAATTTATACTGTATATAATTGTGGCTTCAGCTCTCTCATTTTATTTTGCTAAACTATAGCCAGTCCTAATTTCTTTTTAGAACTATAATTGGCACAAGTTCAGTTTATTTTTTTGTAGTGAGTATTGAGACTTTTAATACAGCTCTGAATTCTGAAAATATTCTAAGACAAGCTTTTCCCCCCCTCATCTTTTCTCTCTGTAGTTGGTGGAGCTGAAGAACGGAGAGACGTACAACGGTCACCTGGTCAGTTGTGATAACTGGATGAACATCAACCTGAGAGAAGTCATCTGCACATCCAGGGTAACACTGACCTTGCTCTTACAATAAAGCTCTAGATTAATGACTGATGGTTAGAAAAGACAGTTTTCAGTGATTACTTGAAGCTGTCATTGTTGTGTGCAGAGATTCCATCGTTTTATATAAAGGCTGAGTAAGTTATTCACACTTTTTGGTGGATACACCTGCTGGCTGTCTGCGCTCTGGTGTTTGTGCACAGCCCTGCTTTTCTCTAACTGTTCCAAAAACACTGATTTGGACTGAGCCACACATTACTCTAGCTAAATAGCTACAGGGAATTTTGAATGGGAAACAGGAATGAGAGTGAACTTTTGGATTTTTTTTTCCTTTTGCTGTAAATACACTACTAAAGTATTGTTTCAGTACAGATATTTCTATATATGTAGCTGTTTGGTCTTACGAGAGAGTGCTTTTTTTTTCTTTCTTTTAATCTTGAGTTAATTGTTAAGCCAATTTGATGGAACGACAGCCCCACTCCCCTCTCACAGGATGGAGATAAGTTCTGGAGAATGCCTGAGTGCTACATCCGAGGAAGCACCATCAAATATCTGCGAATCCCAGATGAAATCATCGATATGGTGAAGGAGGAGGTGGTGTCGAAGGGGCGTGGACGTGGAGGCGCCCAGCAGAACAAACAGCAGGGCAAAGGAAGAGGAGCAGGTGGCCGAGGTGAGTGGAAGCAGCTTTTGTTGTTCGTGCTGGATGTCTTAATAAACATGGGACGGTATTGAGTATTGTTTCCACATTTCTGTCAGTTCTTTCTAGAGTGTTTGCAAATAAACAAATTTACACCTGATAAATGTAAAAATAAATTATCCAAGTTCAACTTTAATTTCACTAAGGTTAAAGAATTATCGAATCCCTAACCAATTTAGGAACCCATGATTATTATCGTAATCATAGTTGAAATTTCTGACCGCTTCTACCACATACATTTATGGATGATTTGACCAACAGGAGCCTCATAACTTTTTCTTATAAGTGTTTAATTTAAAGTCTTTTCATATCTACTACCTTCCTTTTTTTGTTCACATGAGAGGATTGTGGCTGCTTCACATCAAAACCTGATATGATTTGTAAAAGATATTAAACAGATCTTCCCAGTTGGGCAGCACGGTGGTGTGGTAGTTAAAAATGTGGCCTCTGAGAATAAAGGTCCTGGGTTTGATTGCATTGTGGTTTCTGTAGGCCTACAAATCTGCTCGCAAAGTTGGACATCCAGAGATATTTTGGGGATTTGAAGGATTTATGTTAACTTAAGGTACACTCTTGAAAGTCTGTACTGCTAGAGCAGTAGTACCAGATATTTCCGTATTTCCATAAACCTAGCTAAGGTACTTTTCTTAGAAAATGGAGTTTTAATTCCCAAGTGCATCTTTCACCCCTGATTTTCTTTTTCCTCTGACAAACTTGTGATAGTCAGGTGTGAGGCATTTACAGTTATTAAACGTATATTGGTCTTTACTTGGTGTTGGTGGCAGGTTCTTTATAACTTTACATTTTTCTGTTTTCAGTGATACATACCAATTCTCCTTAACTGTATTATTAATTTTATTTATTTATTTTCAATGAATTTTAAATATTAAGATTTGGTCATATTTACAGGGGATTGGGAATACTTTCTGTTACCTGATCTAACACAGGCTTTCTCTCACTTTCTCTGTAGGTCTGTTTGGCAGCCGTGGCAGAGGGATGACCGGCCCCGGTCGGGGTCAGCAGCAGCAGCAGCAGTCGGATAAGAAACCAGGAAAACCACAGGGAATGAAGAACCAGCACTGACAAATGATGCTTCACCTCTGACAACATCCTGTTAATCAGTGATTCTTCCTTCAGCACATGAAGAAAAAAAATCTCTTTGGTGTGTTTTTCTGCTGTGATCTTTGTTAGGACTGATTGTCGCAGAAATCTCACTGTGAGACGTTAAGAGAAGCCGTGCTTTTGCACTGAATTTTGTTTTTTAACATCTGGAACTTGATATTAACATTTTTTTATGAAGATGCCAGTGTATCGGCCAGAGCTGGCAGACTCCTCCTTTAGCATCAGTTTGTATATCGTTATAACAAGAACATTTTGTATCATAAACCACATTATCTAAATTCCACTTTGCGTCTGTTGGTACACTGAGAAAACGTTTTTACTTTCAGTTTTTGGCGGTTGTCTCCTCAGGTGTAGTTTTCATGGTGCAATGGCCCATCTTCTGTTGCATGAATACTTTGTTTTCCTTGTTGTTTGTGAAGTTTTGTGGTTTGAGACCTTTCTTTTTTGTCTGCTTGCTCCGCTGTAGGGTCAGTCACAGCAGGTGAACAGCAGACTGATAACCAGGAGACACAAATTCAGTCCCTGTAAATGAACACTTCTGTTAAAACGTTTGTAAGACAACCAGTTAGGATATCCAGACAAAAAGATTCTCATATTCTTAAGTCTGAAATGGATAAAGTCCAACATGTGATGTGTTGGTTGGGTTTCATTTTATTTTTGTAACAAATGACGATATTGTAATTTATTTACAGGAGAACATGAGAATAAAACAGCTTTTGTTAAAGGAGTTGTAATTATTTTGAAATAGTCCTCATGTCTGAGTCTGTTTTCTGCTCAGGGTCTCGTTCAATATTCTGGTGAATTAAGTGGTGCTGATGTCAACCTTTTGTAGTCTGAATAGTCAAAGTGCATTAATCCATACAGTGATTTATTCAATGCTTTGGGGGCTTTTTAGGTAATGGACACACACACCTTCACAGCTACAGGCAGCCCTACTTGGAATTATACAGGTTAAACTCGAAAAATTAGAATATTGTGCAAAAGTTCATTTATTTCAGTAACTCAACTTAAACTTAAATTTTTACCAGTGAAACCAATATAACATCTCCACATTCACAAATATACATTTCTGACATTCAAAAACAAAAACAAATCAGCGACCAATATAGCCACCTTTCTTTGCAAGGACACTCAAAAGCCTGCCATCCATGGATTCTGTCAGTGTTTTGATCTGTTCACCATCAACATTGCGTGCAGCAGCAACCACAGCCTCCCAGACACTGTTCAGAGAGGTGTACTGTTTTCCCTCCTTGTAAATCTCACATTTGATGATGGACCACAGGTTCTCAATGGGGTTCAGATCAGGTGAACAAGGAGGCCGTGTCATTAGTTTTTCTTCTTTTATACCCTTTCTTGCCAGCCACGCTGTGGAGTACTTGGACGCGTGTGATGGAGCATTGTCCTGCATGAAAATCATGTTTTTCTTGAAGGATGCAGACTTCTTCCTGTACCACTGCTTGAAGAAGGTGTCTTCCAGAAACTGGCAGTAGGACTGGGAGTTGAGCTTGACTCCATCCTCAACCCGAAAAGGCCCCACAAGCTCATCTTTGATGATACCAGCCCAAACCAGTACTCCACCTCCACCTTGCTGGCGTCTGAGTGGGACTGGAGCTCTCTGCCCTTTACCAATCCAGCCACGGGCCCATCCATCTGGCCCATCAAGACTCACTCTCATTTCATCAGTCCATAAAACCTTAGAAAAATCAGTCTTGAGATATTTCTTGGCCCAGTCTTGACGTTTCAGCTTGTGTGTCTTGTTCAGTGGTGGTCGTCTTTCAGCCTTTCTTACCTTGGCCATGTCTCTGAGTATTGCACACCTTGTGCTTTTGGGCACTCCAGTGATGTTGCAGCTCTGAAATATGGCCAAACTGGTGGCAAGTGGCATCTTGGCAGCTTATTTTGCGTCTTGGTTTTTCCACACGCTTCTTGCGACCCTGTTGACTATTTTGAATGATGATCACGCTTCAGAAGCTTCGCAATTTTAAGACTGCTGCATCCCTCTGCAAGATATCTCACTATTTTTGACTTTTCTGAGCCTGTCAAGTCCTTCTTTTGACCCATTTTGCCAAAGGAAAGAAAGTTGCCTAATAATTATGCACACTTGATATAGGGTGTTGATGTCATTAGACCACACCCCTTCTCATTACAGAGATCCACATCACCTAATATGCTTAATTGGTAGTAGGCTTTCGAGCCTATACAGCTTGGAGTAAGACAACATGCATGAAGAGGATGATGTGGACAAAATACTCATTTGCCTAATAATTCTGCACTCCCTGTAAAGTTGTAGGACATGGCACATTGCACACAGGCACACTGTCCAGTGTGTTTGGCATTTGCACCAGTACTGTGTTCTGATTGATTAGGGTGTTAGCACCTGGCTGTGTCTGTGGCTGGCACACCCACACTCTATCCAGCTGATGTGGTTCCTTCATAGCTGAATTAGAAGAAGATGGCTCTGCTTGGCTTGGCCTCATACAAGATGTTTTGACCTGCTGAGCATCCTCTTTGGTGCAGTTGCGATCCCTGACTGTCTTCCTCTTTTTGCCATAGTTCTCTTTGGTTGACCAGTTGGGATGTTCTGTGGCGTGATGACATCTTTGTATTTCCGCCTCGTCAAAATATTTTTTCTGCTCCTTCTTTGAGAGCGACTTCCATCTCTCTCCCACAGCTGCATTCACAGCTGCACTGTCACTGATATTTAGTTCTGCTTTGACCTTTGACCTCTGCTCTTTAAGGTACAGCATGAAGGCATTTGGGGGCTTCTTAATGTAAGCCTGGTCTTTACCCTGTTTGGTTTGATGCTTTTTTGGAGCGCAGCTGTGAGGTGGAGGAGCTGGAAGAACAGTTGCTGTTGTTGCCGATGGGATGTTGTTTACAGGCAACTGTCCTTGGCTAGCTGTGCCTGGCTGGCCGTACATATGAGATGGCTGCATGGTGATTGGAGCAGCTATATATGAAAGTTGGTGCTCGGGCAGAGGAGGAGCGGATCCCAGGGGGGTGTAGCTGACAGACCCTCCACTGTGACTGTCTGCTGGAGGAGGAGGAGGATTAAAGGGAGGAGGAGAAGGAGAAAAGGGAGGAGGAGGAGAAAAGGGAGCAGGAGAAAAGGGAGCGGGAGGAGGAGGGTCGGAATTTTCCCTCAGAATACCAGTAAACACATGTTCAAGACCGTAAGGCACCCCCTCTGACGCCATTCTTGTCATAATAAGAGCCAACTCTTCCCTGATGTCCATTTTTGGGATGGAGTTGTTCTCTTTCTGGCACACAATCATAGGAATTTGTTCTTCTTAGACTGGGACTGACATTTTATATCACACAGAACTAAACTAAGGACAAGTATTATCTGCAAACAGGACTTATCAGTTAAAGTCAATAATTAAAATATGATATTTATTTTATGAAGAAGTCAAATACCAAAAAAGTACATAATATAGTGAACAGGTTTCAGTTGTTCATCAGAAACATTGTAATAGTTCATATATATAGTCAAGAATCTACATTAATTATCAGAGATATAATATTTAACAAGACTAACAAGTTATATGACAATTTCATTTGATTCAAAACATTTTTTAACCTTTAGTTCAGATTTAGGTCAAACTGTTATAAATTTAAAATACGGACTTGTGGGATTTAATACCTCATTATGCTGAACTATACTGCATAGGGCAGGGGTCTGCAACCTTTTACACCCAAAGAGCCACTTGGACCCGGTTTCCACGGAAAAGAAAACACTGGGAGCCGCAAATACTTTTTGACATCTAAAATGAAGATAACACTGTATATATTGTTTTTTACCTTTGTGCTTTGTGTGAACAACTAAGGTGTCCTGCTTATGAAATCCATGAAGTGCTACAGAGAAAATTACATTTTATTTATGTAATCAACACATTTTGAACTCTTAAAGAAATATAACAAAAGGAAAGACACCAACCTGAACTAAAATGATCCATGTAGCAAACAAAGACTGTTGTCAGCCGCCACCATTATATCGTCTTTGGGCTGTTGGAGCCTTGACCTGACTCTTAAAAAATAATTGGAAAAAAGCACTATGCTGCTGAAAAATGGAAAATAGATATTTGCAAAATTCTGCCTAAATATGTATTTTACCTGGTTAATGCGTGCGGCGGGGCGTGGTTTGTAGCGCTGCTGCAGGGGAGGCGGACCTGAGCGACACCCGCAATCACGCCTCGCCGCCTTTACGTCTGCGCTATCTGTGCTGTTGTGTTGTTGGTGGTGTATGTCGGGCTGTGAGCTGAAAAGCTACAGCCGGCTGTATGCGTACAGCAACCGTGTGTGAAAAGTGGTCAATAAAGAGATGCTCAAAAGCATGCTCATGGAAACATCGTCGGGTCTGCCGTGATTTGTTTACAATGGGACTTCTGCTCCTGAACCTCTGCGCACAGAGTCCGCAAATCGGGGCTACACGAAGTCACGGTGTCTGTCTTTAACGTAGGGTGGCTGTGGCTCAGGTGGTAGAGCAGATCAGCTACTGATCGGAATGTTGGTGGTTCGATCCTTGGCTTCCCCAGTCTGCATGTCAAGTGTCCTTGGGCAAGATACTAACCCCAAATTGCCCTCCGATGCATTCATCGGAGTGTGAATGTAGTTATAGTTTGCACTTGTGTTTAGAAGTGCTTGCATGAGGCATGTTGTATGCAGCGCTTTGAGTACTCCGGGAGAGTAGAAAAGCGCTATACAAGAATCAGTCCATTTAACATAGTTCACGAACAGCTGCTGACATAATGTGGATCCGAAGATCCGTAATTGGCCTACCTGGGGTTGAAAGTCTCGATAAATGCACGTTTCGGCGGGTTCACCGGCTTCCACGAGTGTGACACTTACTTTGAGCAATGAAAAAAATAATAGAATATAATTTTATTTTTATATTTCAATATCACAATAATCTTCCAATTTAGAACTACGAGTTAAAAAGAACTAACATAAATAAAATGCACTTCAGCTAAATACTTCTAATTTATTTTCCCAAACCACGCGGAGCCGCAGTATAAGGACTGAAGAGCCGCATGCGGCTCCGGAGCCGCGGGTTGCCGACCCCTGGCATAGGGAAATATTTAACAGCAGTAGTAACAAGGTACACCGCACATTCAAGTTTTACAGGCAGTCCTGTGATAACCTGATGTTGGTGTGATGCACTGAAAGAGATTAAATCATCTCTAACTGTGTACTGAGTGAAGGAAGTTACTGCTTACAGATTTTTTCAAATACTGCAGATATATTTTAAAGTAAATCTTTCTCATAATGCCACTGCATCATCTGTTTTGAATTTTAATTAAATTCTTGGGTTTTTACATGATGTGAATTCCTGACTTTACTACTCCATCACACAACATCTCAATAACTTAAACAGAGCTTTTTTTCCTTTGTGTTCAAGTTGAAGGACCCAGTAAAACACAAGATTCAGGGACATTTTTTGAAGAAAAACAAATTGTGGGATTTGAAAGTCTAGTGTATTATTAAGATGTTTCACTGTATCAACCAAAATGACCTTAAAACTACCTATGTAAGTACTCACCAAAAATGTTCAGTGTAGTTTCAGTTGTTTTGTTGTTAAATCCTGTTCAAAATTGAAGTTTGTAGGTTTGCTTTGTGAGGCTCTGAGGAATATGTTTTCACAGGATGACGTTCAAAGGTGAAGTGCTGTCAGATTCTCTAGGTTGTTACAGTTTAAACTGTGTTTCCATGTAACTGCATCATTCCAATCACATTCCACACCTGCTTGTTTTCAGCATCGTCGGGGCAGAAATTTGTTCTAGGACCCTCACTGAGCCCACAGTACATGTCAGTGTGCTCATTCCTTTAGTAGACAAATAATAAGCACAGACACAAAACAATCCTCAGAAATATTAATGTTTGTTTTCTGTTTTGAGCAAGTTTTTTTGAGTGGTGGGTTGAGTGTAATAAACATTTCTTTCTAAACTAGATTATAACTCAAATCATGGAGTACATAAAGTCTGCTTTGTTCACCTGTGGGGCCGGGCCTCCATTCTTTGCCCTTTTTTTTTTTAATTTCAAATTAGAATGTTGCGAAAAGGTTTAATATTATAGGCTCCTGACCCTTCTTTTGATCTCTTGGGCTGGTTCAGTAGGAATCACAACCATGGGGAAAACTGCTGACCTGACAGTTGTGCAGAAAACCATCACTGGCAGCCTCCATAAGTAGGGAAAGCCTCAAAACATAATTGCAGAAGACGATGGATGTTCCCAAAGTGCTGTATCAAAGCCCATTAATAGAAAGTTATGTGGAAGGGAAAGGTGCGAACGAAAATGGTGCACAAGTATCAGGGATGACCGCAGCCTAGAGAAGATTGTCAGGAAAAGGCCATTCAAAAGTGTGAGGGACCTTCAGAAGGAGTGGACTGAGGCTAGAGTTAGTGCATCAAGAGCTGCCACACAGAGACGGATCCTGGACATGGGCTTCAAATGTCGTATTTTTCCCGTCAAGCCGCTCTTGAACAAACAACATCAGAAGCGTCTCACCTGGGCTAAAGGAAAAAAGAACTGGTCTGTTGCTCAGTGATCCAAAGTCCTCTTTTCTGATAAGAGCAAATTTTGCATCTCATTTGGAAACCAAGGTCCCAGAGTCTGGAGGAAGAATGGAGAGGCACACAATTCAAGATGCTTGAAGTCCAATGTGAAGTTTCCACAGTCTGTGTTGATTTGGGGAGCTGTGTCATCTGCTGGTGATAGTCCACTGTGTTTCATTAGGTCCAGAGTCCACGCAGCTGTCTACCAGGACATTTTGGAGCTTTTCATGCTTTATGGAGCTTTATAGACAAGCTTTATGGAGATGCTGACTTCATTTTCCAGCAGGACTTGGCACCTGCCCACACTGCCAAAGATACCAAAACCTGGTTCAATGATCATAGGATTGCTGTGCTTGATTGGCCATCAAACTCACCTGACCTGAACCCCATAGAGAATCTGTGGTGCAAGAGAAAGATGAGAGACATGAGACTGAACAATGCAGAAGAGCTGAAGGCCGCTATTGAAGCATCCTGGTCTTCCATAACATGTCAGCAGTGCCACAGGCTGTAGCATGCATGCCATGCTGCATTGAGGCAGTAATTCATGTAAAAGGGGCCCAAACCAAGTACTGAGTATATGTATGATTATACTTTTAGGTCTGACATTTCCCTCTTTAAAATCCTTGTTTTATTGATTTCATGTAATATTATAATTTTCTGAGATTTTGAAATTGGGGTTTTCATAAGCTTTAAGCCATGATCGACAAAATTATCAAAAATAAAGGAAATAAATAAAGGAAAGGAATAAAGGAAATATCTTGCTTTACATGTAATGACTCTACGTCATATATTAGTTTAACCCTTTAAGTTGAATTCGTGAAACAAATGAACTTGTGCATGGTATTCTAGTTTTTTTAGTTTCACCTGTATAAAGTAAATACTGAGTCTGTACAATTCTAATAAGCTTGAAAGTCAGTATTTGGTATAATCACCTTTATCCTTCAACACAGCCTGAAATGAACACCATCCACATAGACAGCGAGGGAAGCAGAAGAACATCATATGAAAAAGGCCTGAGTAAAGGTGATTATCCTAGCTCAAATTTTATTAAAGCTGGGAAGGCACCAAAAGAAAGCTCCAGGAGAGCAGGACAAGTGCTGCCTAAGCAGAAACCTCTACTGATCCCATATGTGTCAGGAGTATTGGAACAGCTGTGATACATTTACTATAAACACCACATCCACGTGACTTTAAAACCCCAAAACACGCTACACCAAAGATTGGTCCACCCAAAGATCCCCTGACACAAACAGAGTAATACAGTGTACACTCTTAAGTGCCAGGAGGATTGCCATGATTTATACATCAGAGAGACCAAACAACCTCTGGCTAAGTAGATGCCACAACACAGAAGAGCCAACTCGTCAGGTCAGGACTCCGCAGTCTATTTACACCTACAGGCCAGTGGACACTCTTTTAATGATGAGGATGTACACTTCCTGGACAGGGAGGAACGCTGGTTTGAGCGGGGAGTCGAGGAGGCCATTTACGTGAAAAGGGAAAGAGGAGGAGCCGTAGGGGTACATCTTTCACCATCTTAAAATTGTATTAATGGCCATTGATCAGTGGCCATTGATCACTTCCCAGTCTCAAGTCCTTTGCAGCCTCGAACAGGTTTTCTTCCAGGATTGTATCTAGCTTCATCCATCTTCCTATCAACTCTGACCAGCTTCCCTGTCCCTGAGGAAGAAAAGCATCCCCACAGCATGATGCTGCCACCACCATGTTTCACAGTGGGGATGGTATGTTCAGGGTGATGAATAGTGTCACTTCTGCTTTGCATTTAGGCCCAACTTTGGTTTTATCTGATCAGAGCACCTTCTTCCACATATTTGCTGTGTCCCCTTCATGTCTCCTGGCAAACTCCAAATGGGACTTTTTATGTCTGTCTGTCACCAATGGTTTTCTTCTTGTCATTCTTCTTTTTAGGCCAGATTTGTGGGGTACACGACTTACAGTTGTCCTGCGGACAGATTCTCCCACCTGAGCTGTGGATTTCTCCAGCTCCTCCATAGTGACTGTGGGCCTCTTAGAAGCTTCTCTCAACAGTACTCTCCTTGCTCAGTCAGTCAGTTTAGGTGGACAGCCATGTCTTGGTAGGTCTGCAGTTGTAGCATACTTTTTCCATTTTTGGATGATGGATTGAACAGTGCTCCTGGAGATGTTCAAAGCTTGGGATATTGTTTTGTAACCTAACACTGCTTTAAACCTATCTACAACTTTTATCTACACCCATGTATCATTTTTGTACCACTTAACAATTATGTGCTACTTTGTGTTGGTCTATCACCAAGAATCAATCAAAAACATTTAAGTTTGTGGCTTTAAGGTGATAAAATGTTTAAAAATTCAAGCAGTAGGAATTTTTTTTTCAACGCACTGTAAACAACCATAAAACACAACAAAATTTTTTATTGTATTTAATTTTTTTTAAAAACACTTTTGATTTACTCATAATGAATCATAAAATAGCCAGATTATCTAAGACAATCTCCTAAAGCTGAACAGATCTTTTTTTTTAGTTTTCAATAAGTGACTAAAAATCTGTGACTACGGCAGGAATAATAAATTGCAGGTCACATGTGTGTAACAACTGCTTTATTTACTATTTCAGATTAAACATTTTCCAATGTACTTTAATCTTTTTTTTAGCAGATACACAACAAATTATCAACACAGGATACTTGATATATGTAAGAAAAAGTAATACAATTTTGTCTCTGAGTGCTGGTCAGTAGTAAAATATACTTGATAAACAAAGAAAGCAAAAAAAGAAAAGTGTGCATAATCCTTCGGCATAAAGAGTAAATCAACAGTTTCACACTATATGACTGTCAAATTCAACAATGCATTTCTGAATTTTCTAAATAACTCTTGATAATTTTTTTAGATTGACAAAATGCAACAAATGAGCAGGTGCCTCATATCGAAGAAATAATGCACTCATTTTATCTGCCTTGCTGTGTATCATTGTTTTCGTTGAGTCTCAGTGTTATTTTTAATTTTTTAAAATCCAAGTATTAGAGCAAACAGATAAAATGTAAAATATTGACTTTCATATTGATGCAAACAAAGTATTTGACACTGTTAGTAAAATGTAAAAAGAAAACTATCAGTTATTAATTTCTTTACTCAGTATCATGTCTTTAAAGTGTTTAAATCAGATTTTGTTCTTTAGCAGTAAAATAAATGCAAGAATAATGCTAAAACATACCATGAAAAAAAACAAAAGAGTAAATCATCATCAAAGTGATCAATTTTCTCAGTAAAGGAATGAAAAATTAAAATGATAAAACAAAAATAGAAAATTAAAACCTGTTGGTTTATAAATTTTATGATGAAAAATAAACGGATAAACTCCTCCAGTTTATCTCAAATATACTTCATGTTTGATGAAGTCACTTAACACACAAAAATCTGATAAATCCAACTTTCCAGCACAGATAAATGGAAATAATCTCAGACTGCAAGTCAATTTTTTTTGTTTAAATGAACGTATTCAAATTTATGCAAATGAACATTAATAGTTTTTTAACATGTCAGAAAAAATGGAAAATGTGCAATTTTTGTACTAGTTTATCAATCCATCCTGTTGTTACTTCACCCTAAAAGATTTTACTTTAAAACAAAAAACATAATCATGCAAGAATGATATATAAAATATATGAAAGCAGTCATCCTGTATAAACTCTCACAGTGAATACATGAGCAGCTCACTCATGATGTGCTTGAGTTTAATTTGCTTTGCTGTTTCATTGTTTTCACTGAGCTTAAAGGTAATTTCTGATCTTTCTCATAAACAAATCAAGAAAAACATCAACAAGACCATAAACAAATAAAAGAGTTCAAAGAAGTAGTATGAATTAAAGTTAACTGATAAACTAAAATCTTTCTAAACTCATCCAATTCATCTCTCAGTTATCTGCTGAACACAACCAGGTTTAATACACGTCATAAAAATCAGATAAATCAAACTATTAAATAAAAAACCCCATAAAATGTAGCAAATCTGAACTTTTACATAAATGTAAATAAAAACTTAAAGCATTTAAAAATATAAGAAAAATAAAATATGTATGAAAAAGTGTAAAACGCTCAGTATACCATTCCCTTGCATGTTTATGATCACACCACGCACTTTATTTACATTGGATTACAAGATTTTGCTTTTTTCTATGTGTATCAATCACCTATCGCTTTAATTTCTTATTAGATGGAGAAATATTATTCACTCCTTGCAGCATGATAATATTACTCTTTTTACTATTTTTTAAATTCAACCCATTCACAAGAGAAGTTAAATATAATGAAAAATGAAATATTAACATGTAAATATAGTATTTTGTTGAATTGAATTTCTAAAATATTTCCAAAAACAAATTAACAGCACAACACATCCTATGATTATTACACCAATAAATTGTTTACTTCTTTAGATAACTAATATCTCTCTATGCACTCATTCAGGTCATCACTCATTCATCAACTCCTGTTTGGCTGTGATGGTGTATTTCCAGGTCTCAATTATCTGAGACAGCTGCACATTTTCAGAGAAGTTTTCCTCCACGTAAAGAGCGACTTCTACTTCTTTACGATCCATGTAGGCACTGACTGCCTCCTTCAGACTGTCAGAAAGAAAGAAAATATTCATTTTAATACATTACATTTGAACAAATAAATTTTTACTTAGCAGGAAAACAAAAAAATATTCTAACAAATAAAGACATTTACACTTTTGGTATAGACAGAAAGGCCAAACGATGGGGCACTATACAGATATGAAAATGAATAAACAGGGCTTATCTGAAGACAGTAAAATATGCACAAAGTACTTGGACAAAGACCATTTTTAAAGTAGTTTTGCCTCTGTACGCCATCGCAGTGGATTTTGAATTAAACATTCAAGATGTGATGGAAGTGTAGATTTTAAGCTTAAATTGAAGGATTTTAACAAAAATCTAACATGAACTGTTTTGGAATTAGTCATTTTATACACAGTCACACATTTTTAGAGACTTAATTGAAAATTAATTGGACAAACTAATATAGTTTTAAATGTAAGTATTGTTTTTAATACTTAGATGAAAATATTTTGCTTCATTCAGACTAATCTATAACTTTATGCATATCTTTGCATCTCTGAGATCACTCGTATATATCCATATTTTGGTTACACAGGATCATCTGCAGTGACTGTGAGGCTTAGAATGTAAATCTCTCTTCACACCCGCTAAATCAGGGCCAAACAGAACACTGGCATTACCAAACAAAAATCTGATACTATACAACAGGCTTACCTCCATGATGGATTGTAGTCCTCAGTTGCCCGTAGACGGCCCAGATGCAACAAGAGGAACTCGTGCATCTCAAGCAGCCACTGGTCCACATTTCCTCTGGACATGAATCGTTTTAGCTCAGTCTTGTTTTCCTCAGTCAGTGGCACCTGGTACTCAGCTGGATACCCCGAAAAGGGTTCCTTTTTAACAAGACATGCAGTCATGCATTTTGTATGTATATGGTAGATGGACTGACTTATGTGGTCATAATGACCAAAGTGTTAACACAGGAGCTTAGGATCAAAACTTACAATTTATGTATCCTCAGTGAAAAACAGCATGTGGTGTATAAACTTGAAATTTTATTTGTATCTGAAAACAAAACATACTGCAAAACTTACCCTTTTGAGTTGCAGCATTTTTTCAGATCTGAGAGAGGACAGGACTTGCCACAGACAAATACAGTGTCTGAGGTCACATTTGCAAAAAGCCTGCAAAAAAGTGATCAACTTAAAGATCAACTTATAGATAGTTTGAGCCTCACATATCAAAAATCAGTATTAATGATAAAGCAAAGACCAGAGAGAACAGAGTGAGAGAGTGTACATGTAATGACCTTCAGTATGTGCTGATTAATGTTTTGGTCCATCTTTAGTATTTCCTGAAGGTAAGTGACCAGTTTCATTGTGGGATCGCCACCAGTCATTGAGAGGAAACCAAGAAGCAGCTCCACAATCTTCAGTGCTTCACACACCTCACTGTAGGAGTCCAGCTGTCTCGACACAGAGTTCCAGATCAAACGGGACAGAGCCCTCTGAAAGAGAAACAAAGCAGTGAAGTCATAAAGCACTGAAAAGTAAATCATCCCAATATAACTGTGTAATGTGTGAGTAGATCTTTTATAGATGAATGTTATGACAATTTTTCTTATTTGCTGTTACTATTCGGCCCGAAATATTTATGCGATTTGGTGATAAACAAAACATCAATCTGCTATACCTGTAATAACCATTTACAGTTTATAGATAGTAAATTCGATTTATCAAGAATATCTCCCAAACAAATATTAGCACTTTTACTGTAAACTCAATATGGGTCATATTACTTTACCTGTGGCACTTTTCCATGAACAGTTTTGAAAATGGTCTCATAGTCTCTCTCTTGCATATTGACCAGCGTGGGAATTCCCTTAATAAAACACAGGGGGTTAAGTGAAGCAGGGAAATATGTAAATATGACTTTAAAATAAGTATGATAACATAGAACAGATACAAAACTTGAGTCAAATGATGAAAATTTCCCACTGTAGTTAACCAACACAATAAAAACAAACTCCATAGTGCAGTGGTTTACAACTTTGCCTAACAAAAGATTCCTGGCTTCATTCTGGAAAAAGAATCCCTTGGAGGTTTTGTCAGGAAGGACTTATGATGTAAAACCCACATGTTGTAGCAGTGTGCTGTCATAAATATGTGGAACACACAGTAATAGCTAAGTCCTATTTGTGTTTGTACTGTATTTGCTTCTTTAGCTTGCCCCCCTGCCGTCTATTACGATAGAACTTCAACAAAAAATGAACTTCTTTGCAGTGGAGAGAAATCAAGAGCTTAAAACAACTGGAACTCTTAACTTCAGCCAAAGTTTGTGTCATTTTAGACGTGGGACAGATGTTTTAACCAAACCAGGCTGTGTGGACTCACTGCGCGGGTAATGAGAGGTTTTCCCTGCAGAAAGCGGGTGAGGATCTGCTGTTGGATCCTGGGCAGGTCATACTCAGATATTGTCTCGTGGCCACATTCCAAGCTGTACTGGCAGTTAGACAAAATCAGAGGAAGCAGGTCCTTCTCCACATCATAGCTAATCACATGCTGCTCCGTTAGCTCCGTCAGACTCACTGTGTAGTCACTGCAGACATCACAATGTAGATATGAACTTTAATCTTCCAACATTTCTTTGCTCATGTTGGTCTAGAATGCAAGAAACTGTTTTGATGAAGAAAAATGTTTGTTGAGAGCAAAACTGAACTGTATTATATTTACAATATATAATATATCAATAGCATTGACTCAGTAATTTGTTATGTGGCTCTGGATATCTATGTCAAGCTCCCAGGTGAAAGAAAGGATTTTTAATACAAACACCCCTGAATGATACTCATCTGACTCATCTGTCCCTTTGTTTGAAGTTCAGATAGGAGGATACCTGATACAGCTTGATTACAAAAGCTACATAACCTGCTTTAAAAACATACCTGCTGTCCTCTCGTGTGTGATGGTCCACTGCATTCACCAACTCATTGTGGAGAGTCACCAGATAGCTGACCAGCCCTGTGGCACACAGGCCTGGACCCTGCCGACGGGGCAGGAGGTACTGCAGGTCACTGTCCAGGTCCAAATCCCTGCTGCAAAATTCTTCTGGAATTTTTATTTCATCTATAGTTTTAAAAGGACACATAAATAATTCCTTAGTTCAAATATAGCAAAAATCTATGTATGTGTTTATTAACTGTTCCAATTAATCACAAGAACAAAAAATAATAATATGTTTTCATTAACTGGTCAGTGGTACAGATTTTTTTCTATTCTTTTGACCTCTATTGTATACAAAGTCATTTCGAATTAGAATTATGTTTGCTCTCGAAGGCAACTAAAATCAATCACGAATTCCACTGTTCCCATTTTAAACCCATTAAGGCAAAGTCAAATCACGCTAATTTTTTTTTATAGTTGATCAAAATGTCCTGAAAAAAACACAAAATAAAAGGAACAATAAAAGATGTAACTGCACCAACAAACTCTCTTGTTGTTCAGACAAAGGGTAGAATAAGTGCTTTACTTACTGCTGGTAACAGAAACTCTTAGCTGATTCCATGTTTTCAGGAAGGTCTCAATGTGTTTTTGATACCATTGCCTCATTTCTGAAACAATTTAAAAAACATTTGTGTGACATAACATGAAACAGAATAAAAATATTTCAGTTGCTTTGTCTGTGTAGCAAAACCAACTTTAAAGGATTTTGACTGTGAATTTCACATTTATTCAGAAATAGTATTATAGATTAATCTCTTCATTGTTCACATTTGGAGAGTTTAGGTCCATATAATCTGCACCTTTTTGCTGATCAATGAATTCTCTGATGGAGCCCACGATATCTTCAGTTGCATTTTGGTACTTTCTCACCAAACGTTTCTGCAGGTTTAGGATTTCTGGGAGGAATTTGATAAGCCGAAATTCTCTCTCCTGAAAAAGAAAAACATAAACCAGTCGGCTGATAACAATGCTTCAACAGCACAGGCTGTGTATCTTTGGTTATTTTTAATTCTACCGGTGAGAATAATAACAAGCTTATTGAAACTTTATGAAATTGCTTTTACATTTAAAATATAAAGATAATTATTTATAGCATGGTGGTACACTGATAAAAATGAAGGTTGTAGGAAAAGATAGATTATTCAACTCTAGAAATGTGTAATAAAGAGCATTGTACTCATTAATCTCATAATATATGAGGGCAAATTTGACATTCGGTCTAAAGGTTTTAAAAAAGAAAACTTTGCAATTATCCATAGTGCACAGAGTTACCTCAAAAACAAAAAACAAAACAAACAAACAAAAAAAACTCAGTCTGGTCAGTAATTCACACAAGCAATAGAGTAAATTTTTGACTGGACGGGTGGATTCTGATCAATCAAAGCGTTACATCTGTGTGACACACACCTTCTGCAGGAACCTCCAGAGCAGGGGGAGCTCCTCCTTTTGATCATTAGTCTCCATAAAGTGTGTGAGGCTGAGCAGCGACAGCCTCTCCCTGCAGCTCCACACTGCTGAGCTGTCGACCTCAGAGCCCTGTTGCAGTGAGGCGAGGAAGCTACAGTCATCACCGTGGATCGTCCTTATGATGAAGTTGGAAGATACACGGGAGTCATTTCTAATGGTTCCGTTTGCCTCTTGTAGAAGTTGGTCAAGATCCTGCACACAAAATATTGGTAAAGGTGATATAAGAGGGTTTATATAGATAAGATTGAAAAAGGGTTCATGACAAAAAGGATAAAAACTGAGTTAACGAATTACCTTCAACTTTGGTGTCATAATATCTGTAGCCACAGTAGTCTCCCAGGTGTTTCTGGATTCTTTGGATGTAAGGTAAGGGTCGATAGTAGCTAGAAAAAATGCAAAAAAATGAGTGGCAGACTCTTTCTAAGCTTAAGTGGGATCACAATTTTATTCAAGCTCATATGAAGTAGTGACTTCCATTATTTCTTCCTGTCATTCTATATGTGACCATATTTGACACATGTTCATGTGACTAAAGATGGGATACTTACTGGAACTGGCCCGTGGTAGCTCCTGCAGTGATTTGAGCACCAAGTGAACAGATGTTATGTTATCGTCAGCTCCTTTTCCCAGTGCCTGGGACAGCTGTTCAAGATCCTTTATTATATGCAACCTGAGAAACAAACTGACATCCTCCACGGGTGGCTGGATTATCTGTTGGACAACCTGAACAAAGAGTGAGTGACAGTATCATTGGTAGATGTAATAAAACAAGCGACATCATTCATTGAGTTTTGCGGATTGTTAATGAACTCGATGGAATAATTTGACAGCTTGGCTACACATAAACTAAAAATATGCTAGGACTTAAGCTGCTTAGATATTGCCACTACTGTACAAAGTAACTCTCACTTCAGATACTTCATTTACAAATGATTAGGATCCACAAAAATAGAGTAATTATGATCTGCTCACCTCAGGTTTCTCTGAGGCTCCCAGCATCATGGCCAAATGTGTAACCAACCTGACCAGAGTAAAGGGAGTCAGAGACATGTGTTTGGTGTCTAAAGCATCTGGGTTGTTTCTCCGTTCAGGGTCTCCCAGAATGTGACCGGGACGTGTTTGATCCCTAAAACAACAGATTTGTATCAGTAAGAAGAAGAGCTGGTCTACTCCCAGTGCCACAGCTTTAATGGTAGAAAACACATTCATACAAGCACATTTTTTAAAGTCCTTTTGAAGTCTAAGTCCAAATATGTGTTACTTTTCTAAGTGGAAGGTTTGACATCACTGGATGAATATTGTGAAAATTTCTGCAGTAGATTTTTTATAAATATGCTGAAGCTGCTTTACAGAGCAACTCAGTTATATAAAAGTCTTTGTTAGAATCTAAAGACAAATAGTGCCTGAATTATTTTGTGCTTCCAATTTCTTCTTCTGATCATTTTCTTCATGGATTTAATAAAGACACACAGTGTCAGTTTGTGCCTAAAAAAATATAATATATATATATATATATATATATATATATATATATATATATATATATATATATATATATATATATATATATATATATATATATATATATATATATATATATATATATATATATATATATATATATATATAAAGAATATAAATTGTAACATTAACCGTAAATTTGTAAATTTCACTATAACATTAAAGAAAAGTGATTAGTACATTAATTTTCAAAAAGTTTAATGAGACTCACTCATGCAACTGAACTTTTGTGAATCCAGGCACAACTGTGTAATGTTCTCCTCCAACTTCTTCACCACACTCCAGACATCGGCCTCTCTCTATGGGCATGCCGCACTACAGCGAAAGATGGCATAAATAGTATAATTATTAACAACATTATATTTGTAATCACTGTCATTAATATATTAACTGGAACTGAATAAAAATGGCTTACCATATCAACGCAGCACGGATGATTATTTGGACAGACTATGGGAAAAAAAAGTTATTAAAACATAATATACACCACTCTGTGAAGTTATGGGCAAGTTTATGCAAAGTGCTCCTAGAACCAAGTCTTGCCACATCCTTCTTGCCATCTTGGTAACACTGTACACTCTTATTTTGAAGCATTATCAATATTAACTTTAATTAATGGTCACCTGGACATAAAAAAAATCATGAGCTAAATCTAATAAATTAGTCTGGTGACTTTGCCCCAAAATAAAATTAAAAACACTTTACATCCCCCTGTAAATGCCTTTGTATTTGCTGTGGCAGAATTCTTCAAAAGATTTCAATTTAGGGCTGTTTGTGTGAAAACCTAAATTACAAGAAATGATCATTTATAATGTTTGTATAATATATTGTATAATAGTTGCATATATAAAAGGAGTAATACTTACCATACCAAGTGAGCTGGCCCTGATAATTCATGGCTGCCTGGGCAGCAGCTAACATGTCATCAGGCATTGTGGGTATAAAAGCCCTCTGTAGGTTAAATTAAATGACAATCTAAGAAACTGCACAAAGGTAACATGAATGTAATGTTGTTGAAGAAAGTAGTTTATGGTGTTTTTTGTGTTGTGATATTTGGGTTTTCTATTTTTTGAGTATTGAGTTCCCTTTATTCTTTAGTTATATTTCCATTTCCCATTGTCTTGTCAAGATGTCTCGTCTCCCCTTCCTGTGTGTCTCATATCAGATTAAGTAAACAGTTCAGCTGCCTATTTTAGTACAACTTCTGGGGGCTTACTGTAGCTTTTTCTATGTATAAAATAAACGGTGGTGGATGGAACAGCTTCAAAGTCTGCTTTTCTTCACGTTGGAGTTTCTTGGTTTGATAAAGGATGATTGCTAGCTTTTTCTCACTGAAGGTTTTAATGGTGATTACAGTTTTGGATACTAGAAACACTTTTTCTTTCACTTAACATGAGCTCACCATCTTGGTAACAACATGATCATCACTGCTGTTGTTGTGTTATCAGTGGGCTCAGTTGTGGGGACTTAATGGTTAATAGGAAAGTGATTTTAAATGTTTTATTCATTTTATAGCTTGAGCACTGTTTTGAAATAACAATCCCCAACCACTGAAAAGTTTTGGGTTTTTTTTCCCTTAATAAACCTGACCTTTTTATATAACTCAAAGGCACATTAGCATGCTAGCCATTTCTGGACATAATCCTAAAAATAAGGTTTTGAAATGCAAGTCCACAGACCAGTGGGTGACATCTTCATGACTACATCCATTTTTTATATGTGATTTCATGATGTTTACCTGCATATTTTCAGGAGACAGACCGAGATGCTTGAGTGGCATCAGCAGGTGATGATTCCCAGTGAGCAGCACAGCTGCCAAATGAATGATCAGTTCAGTGACGGCGTTCTCCATGATAGCACTACCAGGCTGGACGGTGAGCGCTCCCAACCTGTTGTAAACCAAGGCTGAGGCAAATCGTCTTACTTCTGCTTGATGCAGATACGTTGAGCCCTCGATGAGGTCGTCAAATTCAAGACATTGCTTTAGGGAATATAGAAGACAAGCAAGAAAAGCAATACACTTTAAAATTTCCCCCTCAAAAACAGGAAGAATAATTGACGGAACAATTGCACTAATTTGTTAAACAGAATCATATTAGATTTTATATTAGTAGATATACTAGGAAGTAAAAATGAGTGTCTGGTCATATGATGTGAAGCAAATTTTCAGTTTTTGGTTTACGTTGAGGACAGGAGGAGGCTCTGTTACGGTTTAGATTGGCATTTCGGCCAGTGCTGTTGTTCTTGTCAAATTTTAGATCCTTCATGCAATACCATCCGACAATAACTTCACCTTTCAGTATGGCAGTGATCTCAAACACACTGGAATACATTGGAAAGAAAAACAAACAATGGAGCTGCCAGTTTGGACAGTTCTCCTGAGAGCCTGGACCACAAGATTATTGCAGCAGTGTGGGATCATCATGACACAACAAAAGGCAGCCAACATCCAAAGAACAGCTTTGAATGTCTTTCAAGAAACCCAGAGAACTTAACTACTACTTAAAGACATTACAAGAAAGCTTGCTTAAGAGAGTTCAGGCTGTGTTGAAGAATAAAGGTTGTAATACCAAAGCTTTCTATTAGGGATGCACCGATCCCAATACTGGTATCGGGTATCGGGGCCGATACTGTAAAATGTGTGCGTACTCGTACTCGTAAAAGTCAACCGATACCATGAACCGATACTAATGTAGCCCGGATGGGAATTTGGGAGTAGATATTCATAATTCCCATGGACTTGAACGCCACATAAGGTGTTCACAGTTCACAGAAGAGAACGGCATGGAGAGATGCACGAGGTTAGCTGAACCAAAGTGAGAAACTCGGCTAGTTTTACTGAGGTTAACTTGCACAAAAGAGTGTGTGACTAGAAAGCTAACTGTGTGAGAGCTTCGCAACAGAGTGTGGGTGAAGTGACTTTTTGTTTCAATGGTCGCACCACCGTCCGTGGAAAACTGTGTTTCCAGCCATGACCGCCGAGGCTAAAGGCTAGCCCGGACTGCTTGGCTGCGCCACGGAGGCAGCTGCTATGACTGTCGGAGAGCTGGACAGTGACTGGCTAACGCGCTGTAGCAGAGACAGCATCGGGTCCACAGGGAGTGGATTTAGTGTGGGACTGGTGAATGGCGACCTACCGAGCAACGGAACTGTAAGTCAGACTTTTGTGCTCTTACTGGGGAGAAGAGGATTTTTCTCCATCGTCCGGCGTGAGCAGCAAACAGGCCTGCAACAAGTGTGAATGTGAGTGTGTGTGGGGCCCATGTGTGAATATTGTATGTTTAGTGGATTTATATAACGTGTTTTGGAGTGTATATTAGTGAGTAACTTACCAAAAGGTGATAACACAAGTTGGGTTGTTTAATATAATTTGAAAGGGAATTATTTCATTTATACAGTGTATTTCATTTGGTTAAGGAATTGGAATATCATTTGAGTTTAAAAAAGGGATGTGTTATACAGTATTTGTCTCTGCCCTTACGTTCAGTAAACGTTTCGTTTGTGTTAAAGAGTTGTGTGGGGTCGTTTCTTTACTACCGGTTAAGTTTAACTTGTGTGTGGCAGAAGTACAAGTTTTTGTACTCGGTATCGGCAAGTACTCAGATCCAAGTATCGGGATCGGATCGGTTTGAAAAAATTGGTATCGTTGCATCCCTACTTTCTATAATTATACACAAAAACTCGTATTGTTGTACCTGTATTCTTTTTATGTGTTACAATACAATATCACATCTCAAAATTAAAAAGCACAAAATGTTATCAATAAAAAAAAAAATAATGTGGTACTACTAGAACTATTGGATTTATTTATTACTAATAATAGTAGTAGTAGCGGTAAATAAATCCAGCGGTTAATAAAAACACATTCTGCAATGATGATGCTCTTTTTCTGCTTTCCTGAGGATCATCTTCTTCAGTGTGTCACCCTCTTATCCCATCTTTCAATCTCCAGACAGCAAAGGAAGTGATCCTACTCCATTTACTGAGATAAGCAACTAACATTTGGAGTTTAAAAGTCAATAAATGACTCAGTTTGTAATATGTTCTACAACATTTTGGACCCGGGGTTGAAATATGTGAATGACAGTCAGGTTAGGGTTGTTGTTTTTACTCATGAGTGTGGCTTCTCCCGTCTATCTGCACATCACAGCAGCTGCACCATTACAGGCAAAGCCAAAAAAACTCCCAATTGTTTCAGAGACAGACTTCATAAGAAGAATGTCTAACTCCAAAAGAAGAAGAAGCTACACAACTCACATTTGTTGGGAATTATGATATAGATGATAAGATGTAGTTTACACTCAGTAGGAACATTCTGAGGATTTTGTGTGAGCATTCTGATGCTCTGATTGTGGCACATTTTTATATAGCTAATTGTAGTTTTCACTCTGAAACAGCAGTGCTTGGTGGCTTTATGAAAAGCTGGAACAACAAAGGGGATCCTGTTCATCCTCTCACATTTTAACTGTAGACTGTTTCAAGCTGGGATGACAGCTGGGATAGGCTCCAGCGCCCCCCGCGACCCTGAAAAGGATAAGCGGAAGCGAATGGATGGATGGATGGACTGTTTCAAGATGCATTACTAAAAATCAGAGGGGGTGATGATTCCCCACTGGGAATAAAGAATAATTTAGCAGAGGCAGAGATGAGTAGACGATGGGTGAAATTCCCTCCATTCTCCACTGGCAAATTGCCCTCTGGTTTACACCCATATCAACATTATTGTTACAGCAACACCATTTTAAAAAATATGGAAATGGTTGCTTTTGTCCCTGGGTTTGTAAATCATCATCGTTCATTAGAAGTTATTAAACTCTGAGACTCGGCATTATACTTACAGAGCGAATAAAATCCCCCAATCCATGTTTTTCTGAATAAAATTCAATAATTCTTCTAGAGTCTTGATGCATTATCCATTTGCTACAGATGGTAATTTTCTCATTGTTCATACCTCAGGAGTAGGATGAAGACCCCTGTTTTCAGATCTGTACAGAGTTGTAACCTCTCGGAAAAGAGCCAGCAGGAGAAACACTGTCCGATTCTTTGGTGATGCCGTGCATCTCTAATGTATAAAAAATAATAATAATGACAGATATAAGTGTAAAATTAAAATTAAAATGAGAGTGATGAGAAATGTTTAAATGAACTTACCACACAGATTGTGGTTTCATCAAAGCAATATAGTAACAGGTAAGTGAAGCACGTAAAAGAGAATGTTTGGAGCATATTTGTACCTCACAGGCGTCTTCTATCTGCTCGACATCGCCGTCCACTACTGCCTTGGCAACTGCTTCTCGCACGGACTTGTACTCCTCTCCATACACAAGATACTGGTCCATCAGGCCTCCATCTTCATTCTTTAGACACCAAAATTGCAACCAGAAAAGGAAGCATGTTTAAGTACATACAGGGAGTGCAGAATTATTAGGCAAATGAGTATTTTGTCCACATCATCCTCTTCATGCATGTTGTCTTACTCCAAGCTGTATAGGCTCGAAAGCCTACTACCAATTAAGCATATTAGGTGATGTGCATCTCTGTAATGAGAAGGGGTGTGGTCTAATGACATCAACACCCTATATCAGGTGTGCATAATTATTAGGCAACTTCCTTTCCTTTGGCAAAATGGGTCAAAAGAAGGACTTGACAGGCTCAGAAAAGTCAAAAATAGTGAGATATCTTGCAGAGGGATGCAGCAGTCTTAAAATTGCAAAGCTTCTGAAGCGTGTGGAAAAACCAAGGCGCAAAATAACTGCCCATGAACTGAGAAAAGTCAAGCGTGCAGCTGCCAAGATGCCACTTGCCACCAGTTTGGCCATATTTCAGAGCTGCAAAATCACTGGAGTGCCCAAAAGCACAAGGTGTGCAATACTCAGAGACATGGCCAAGGTAAGAAAGGCTGAAAGACGACCACCACTGAACAAGACACACAAGCTGAAACGTCAAGACTGGGCCAAGAAATATCTCAAGACTGATTTTTCTAAGGTTTTATGGACTGATGAAATGAGAGTGAGTCTTGATGGGCCAGATGGATGGGCCCGTGGCTGGATTGGTAAAGGGCAGAGAGCTCCAGTCCCACTCAGACGCCAGCAAGGTGGAGGTGGAGTACTGGTTTGGGCTGGTATCATCAAAGATGAGCTTGTGGGGCCTTTTCGGGTTGAGGATGGAGTCAAGCTCAACTCCCAGTCCTACTGCCAGTTTCTGGAAGACACCTTCTTCAAGCAGTGGTACAGGAAGAAGTCTGCATCCTTCAAGAAAAACATGATTTCCATGCAGGACAATGCTCCATCACACGCGTCCAAGTACTCCACAGCGTGGCTGGCAAGAAAGGGTATAAAAGAAGAAAAACTAATGACATGGCCTCCTTGTTCACCTGATCTGAACCCCATTGAGAACCTGTGGTCCATCATCAAATGTGAGATTTACAAGGAGGGAAAACAGTACACCTCTCTGAACAGTGTCTGGGAGGCTGTGGTTGCTGCTGCACGCAATGTTGATGGTGAACAGATCAAAACACTGACAGAATCCATGGATGGCAGGCTTTTGAGTGTCCTTGCAAAGAAAGGTGGCTATATTGGTCGCTGATTTGTTTTTGTTTTGTTTTTGAATGTCAGAAATGTATATTTGTGAATGTGGAGATGTTATATTGGTTTCACTGGTAAAAATAAATAATTGAAATGGGTATATATTTGTTTTTTGTTAAGTTGCCTAATAATTATGCACAGTAATAGTCACCTGCACACACAGATATCCCCCTAAAATAGCTAAAACTAAAAACTACTTCCAAAAACATTCAGCTTTGATATTAATGAGTTTTTTGGGTTCATTGAGAACATGGTTGTTGTTCAATAATAAAATTATTCCTCAAAAATACAACTTGCCTAATAATTCTCCACTCCCTGTATATTACACCTGAGATGTTCTGGTATGACGAGCCTTTCGGGACATTATTACTGAAATGCACTGAAAGCTTCTCACACACACTACTGAAATTTTATCTTTGACACACACGACTGCAAAGCCACACCACTGACACCCTCACGCACTGTACTAAAATGCTTGCTCACACTTCTTAAAACCAAAAAGATTTCAGTTGAACAGGAAGCCTTCATGTTGTGGTCTAGTCACCCTTAGACAGGCCATAACACAGTAAATCTGACTTTATAAGGTTTTGCAGCCATCACTCTGTGTCTTCACTCCCCAGGAGGCTGTGGTCTTCCCTGTTTATCTTAGTTTGTTATATTTCAGACTCTTCTTTTTTGTCTTCTTTCCCGTCAGCCCAACTTCTTCCAATGAAATGGCTGGCCCGAGTGGAGGGGGGCTTTTTTCTATTAAAAGGGAGTCATTCCTCCCTACTTGTTCTTGTTCATCAACTAGTCTGGGCTTATGTCTATAACACTGTAGAGTCTCCTTACCCAATACAGTGCCTAACTATTGATATTGATATCTCACACGTTATAGTAAAAATGTCTGAATTAATTTAGCTATACTCCAGTTTTTGGCAGTAGCTTTACCTGCTGATGTATCTCTTCAGGGAAAATCCAGAAGAACTCAGGTTTTTTCATCATTGTCTGGACGTACTCCACACCCTGTGATTCGCTGAGCTTGCGGATGAGGTAAACACGATACCAGTCATTCCCACTGTCCTCACAGAGCTTTATCACCATGTTTAGAAAATCTTCTGCTCTGTCTGGGACATTGTTGCCTGCAACAACAACAAACATTGTTTTAGGTGCAAACCACTGCAAACTGTAGTAGTGCAATACAATAGTAAACTTATAGCTTACCAGGCAGTCTGTCACTGATGAGCTTTGCAGCCATGGTGAGCGTCACACGCAATCGGGCAATATGTTGCAGGTGTTGAATACAGACTGTTGCTGGAGCAGAAGTGTCTTCTTCCAAAAACAAGCGCAGGAACTGTGTTTCATTAGTAAAACATTGTAACTCTGCAGCTTTGTTGCCCTCCAGCGGCATTTTCTCCCAGATGGAGTCCTGCAAATATCACCAGTTAATTGTCACTTCATCTGACCTCTATCAATTTGAGGTAAGGCTGTCATTTAGACCATACCCCATTCAGAAGTTGTCTATTTGACAAATAACAAACAAACAAACAAACAAACAAAACAACGAAAGAGTAGCAAACAGCATTTCAGATGTGTTAATGCTTGCAGCTCTTTGACCCAGTGTTTTTGAATTTATGAACTTTGAATTTTTGTTTATTTAAACAAAGGTTTTGTTTTCTGTTTGACTTTTACTTTGCTTGCTGTTTATATTTGCTTTTTCATCTAATTCCTTGGGGTTTCTTAGAGATCTTAGTTTCCTGTTTGGCTTAGACTTTAGTTCCATCCTAAATGTTTCTTATATTACCCTCCTGTATCAGTTTCCCTGCATTAAGTTCATTTATGTGTCTCCATTTACCCATTTAGTTATCACTTCTAATTCAATTCAATTCAATTCAATTTTATTTATATAGCGCCAAATCACAACAAAAGTCGCCTCAAGGCGCTTTATATTGTACAGTAGATAGCACAATAATAAATACAGAGAAAAACCCAACAATCATATGACCCCCTATGAGCAAGCACTTTGGCGACAGTGGGAAGGAAAAACTCCCTTTTAACAGGAAGAAACCTCCGGCAGAACCAGGCTCAGGGAGGGGCGGCCATCTGCTGCGACCGGTTGGGGTGAAAGAAGGAAAACGGGATAAAGACATGCTGTGGAAGAGAGACAGATTAATAACAGATATGATTCGATGCAGAGAGGTCTATTAACACATAGTGAGTGAGAAAGGTGACTGGAAGGGAAAAACTCAATGCATCATGGGAATCCCCCGCAGCCTACGTCTATTGCAGCATAACTAAGGGAGGATTCAGGGTCACCTGATCCAGCCCTAACTATATGCTTTAGCAAAAAGGAAAGTTTTAAGCCTAATCTTGAAAGTAGAGATAGTGTCTGTCTCCCGAATCCAAACTGGAAGTTGGTTCCACAGAAGAGGGGCCTGAAAACTGAAGGCTCTGCCTCCCATTCTACTTTTAAATACTCTAGGAACAACAAGTAAGCCTGCAGTGCAAGAGCGAAGTGCTCTAATAGGGTGATATGGTACTACAAGGTCATTAAGATAAGATGGGGCCTGATTATTTAAGACCTTGTATGTGAGGAGCAAGATTTTGAATTCAATTCCGGATTTAACAGGAAGCCAATGAAGGGAAGCCAATACAGGAGAAATATGCTCTCTCTTTCTAGTCCCTGTCAGTACCCTTGCTGCAGCATTTTGGATCAGCTGAAGGCTTTTCAGCGAGTTTTTAGGACATCCTGATAATAAAGAATTACAGTAGTCCAGCCTGGAAGTAATAAATGCATGAACTAGTTTTTCAGCATCACTCTGAGACAGGATATTTCTAATTTTAGAGATGTTGCGCAAATGGAAGAAAGCAGTCTTACATATTTGTTTAATATGTGCATTGAAGGACATGTCCTGGTCAAAAATGACTCCAAGGTTTCTCACAGTGTTACTGGAGGCCAAGGTAATGCCATCCAGAGTAAGAATCTGCTTAGATACCATATTTCTAAGATTTTCAGGGCCGAGTACAATAACCTCAGTTTTATCTGAATTAAGAAGCAGAAAGTTAGCGGCCATCCAGGTCTTTATGTCTTTAAGACATTCCTGCAGTTTAACTAATTGGTGTGTGTTATCTGGCTTCATGGATAGATAGAGCTGCGTGTCATCTGCATAGCAGTGAAAATGTATGCTATGTCTTCTAATGATGCTGCCTAGGGGAAGCATGTATAATGTAAATAGAATTGGTCCTAGCACTGAACCCTGTGGAACACCATAATTGACCTTAGTGTGTGAAGAGGACTCTCCATTTACTTGAACAAATTGGAGTCTATTAGATAGATATGATACAAACCACTGCAGTGCAGTACCTGTAATACCTACAGCATGTTCTAATCACTCTAATAGGATATTATGGTCAACAGTATCGAATGCAGCACCGAGGTCTAGCAGCGAGGTCTAGGACAAGCACAGAGATGAGTCCACTGTCAGAGGCCATAAGAAGATCATTTGTAACCTTCACTAAAGCTGTTTATGTGCTGTGCTGAGCTCTGAAACCTGACTGAAACGCTTCAAATAAGCCATTCCTCTGCAGATGATCTGTTAGCTGTTTGACAACTACTCTTTCAAGGATTTTTGATATGAAAGGAAGGTTGGAGATTGGCCTATAATTAGCTAAGACTGCTGGGTCTAGAGATGGCTTTTTAAGTAAAGGTTTAACTACAGCCAGCTTGAAGGCCTGTGGTACATAGCCGATTATTAGAGATAGGTTGATCATATTTAAGATTGAGGAATTAATTAATGGCAGGACTTCTTTGAGCAGTTTTGTAGGAATGGGGTCTAAAAGACACGTTGATGGTTTGGAGGAATAAATTATTGAAGTTAACTCAGAAAGATCAATTGGAGAAAAAGAGTTTAACTTAACATCAGTGGTACTAAAAGTAGCTGTAGATAATATTACATCTGTGGGATGATTATTGGTAATTTTTTCTCTAATGATAAAAATTTTATTTGTGAAGAAGTTCATGAAGTCATTACTAGTTAACGTTAAAGGGATTGTTGGCTCAGTAGAGCTCTGACTTTTTGTCAGCCTGGCTACAGTGCTGAAGAGAAACCTGGGGTTGTTCTTATTTTCTTTAATCAGTGACGAATAGTAAGATGTTCTGGCTTTGCGGAGGGCTTTCTTATAAAGCAGCAAACTATTTCTCCAGGCTAAATGATGATCCTCTAAATTTGTGACACACCATTTCCTCTCCAGCTTACGAGTTATCTGCTTTAGGCTACGTGTTTGAGAATTATACCACAGAGTCAGGGACTTTGGATTTGAGGCCTTAGTTTTCACAGGAGCTACAGTATCCAGAGTCGTACGTAGTGAGGAGGTAAAATTATTAACAAGATAATCGACCTCTGTTGGAGTAGCGTTCAGATAGCTGCTCTGCTCTATGTTGGTACCGGCCATTGAAGATGATAACAGTGGGTGGATTATATTCTTAAACTTAGTTACAGCACTTTCAGAAAGACATCTACTTTGATAAAGTCTACTCTCCACTGCTGTGTAGTCAGTTATTGTAAATGTAAATGTTATCAGGAAATGATCAGACAGCAGAGGGTTTTCAGGAAACACTGTTTAATGTTCAGTTTCTATGCCATATGTTAACACAAGATCTAGAGTGTGACTTCTAGAGTTCTAACTTCCTGTTTTGTTTTGGTAGTTATTTGTCTCTACTGTCTTGCATTTAGTTTGACCTTCCCTCCTTTCTCGTTGTCTTTGTGTGTTGTTAGCTGCATTCATTCCTCCCAGTTGCCCTCTTGTGTATAAATACAAATAAATAGTGTATAATTCTTATCCTACCTCACGTTCTTCCACCCACTTGTGTTGTATGTTAGATTCTGTTTGTCTTGCTCTGGTTGTAAATGACAAATTCTTGTATAGTGCTTTTCTACTCTCTCAGAGCACTCAAAGCACTTTATCCTCCTAGGACCTGGCGTCCACATATGTGGGCATCACATTTTTGGTTATTTTGACCAAAATACTCAATTTTGCTCTACATGGGCCTGATATCCACTTACGAGGACATTATACTGCTACTGTTCTATCAAAATTTAAAATGAATATCCTCATTTGTGGCTCTCATTTTTCTTAAAAACAAAAATAAGGTAAAAAAAAAATATGGAAATTCTTTATTTTTACATTCATCGGGCCCCAATATGCCCAAATATCAAAGAGAAATTAAAAATGCATGTCGTGGAGAGTTCGGGTCTTAGGAGGTTAAACATCATCCCTCTTTTACCCATTCACATCCATTTTCTTCTATGCTTAGGTCTTTTCTATCTACCAATCAAACACATTCATACTCTGGTGAATGCATCGGTGAGCAACTTGGGGTCAGTATCTTGCCCAAGGATATTTGGCATGCAGACTGGAGCAACCAGTGATCGAACCACCAATCTTCCGTTCAGTAGATCACATTAGATTTTGTTATTTACATTGTACAGCATGGCTGGGCAGAACGTTTGGAGAATGGTTAGCGATCTGTTAGCCCAGTGACAGGCTGGTGACCTGTCCGAGCCTTCCCTTAACCTATGGTAGCTGGGATAGGCGCCAGCTCCCCTCCAGACCCTGAATGGGAAAGAATGAATGGATGGACACTGCGGACTTTAATCTTTCCTTTTGCTGAAATAAAGGTTAGGTTTCTGTTTTCTGAGAGGCATCTGTACTTCACAATTCATCATAGCATGTCCTTCTAGAGAAATACTTTTTGTTTGTGGAGTACTGTATACTGTCAAAGTACGAAATTTTCTTTTTGAAACATTTTCTGTTCACCTTTTTAAAGTATATTTTAACACAATTAAATACAATTAAGACAGCATTTTTCTAGTTTTACCTCCAAGCAGTTGATGTATAAAGCATAGAGCTCTGCTCTGTCCCCATCATCCACAAATCTGCTTTCTTCAACAGATGAAAAATGTTGCTGCAAATATTTCTGAGCCTCATCAAAGCTGAAACAGAGTTAGGTCAATCATATAGTGTAAGGTAAAGAAACTTAAATCTATTCACAGATTTTATCACAAGTTTTATTAAAGTAGCAATGCTGGTCAACTGATATAAAAGATACACTTTAAATCAGTGAGATACCTGTAATTTTACAATGACATATTTATAGTAGGTTACCTACCTGAACTTCAATAGCAGTTTGAGGATTACTGATCGCACAACTGGGTTTTTATCTGGGGACTCTTCAAATGGTGATAAAACTTTGGTGTGAATCTGTTTATGTTCTGTTTGGAAAAAATAATTTAAAGTAAACACGTAAAACAATTTATTCCAACACATTAGATTTTTAGTTTTTGTTTTGAAACTTTAGGTCAAGACTTCAGCTTCTTTAGAAAAGAAGGTGAAACAGAATCTTCTTAATAGTGTAGGCTACAGTAAGTAGTACCTGTCTCAATCATTAGATAGGACAACAGGTGGGTGATGACACCTTCGGCTGGAGGTGTATTATCCTTGAAGCACACAGCAGAGAGCAGATCAACAAAGAAACCATTGCAGCATCGCTTGAATTCTGCATTTTTCTTCACAGATGCGCTGCAGGGATACAAAAAGTAAGGCAATGTAAATACATTTAAAAGTGGTGTTAATTTGTTCTCATTAGATGATTCCCAAATGTTAAGCTTTGCAAACCAATTCTCCAAAAATGATCAATGGTCAATATACCATGAAATGTTTCTAATAGTGTCTTTTATAGTATAATTTCCTAGCATGTATTCATGGTCATTCACACACACATAGTTTTTCATATCTTAGTGAAGACATTGAACTGACATAATGCTTTCACAATGCTAGCCCATTACTCTAACCCTAACCGTCAGAAATAAATGCCTAACCCCAACCCTAGAGTTGAGGGATTCATCAGAGGTGGGAATGTGCACTATAAACACAAGTATTAAGACAGGTTGCAAATAGAAGGCAAGGCTTATTGTTAAGGCCTAGGCAATTACTAGGCTAAAACAATACAAACCGGATTCCAAAAAAGTTGGGACACTAAACAAATTGTGCATAAAAACTGAATGCAATGATGTGGAGATGGCAAATGTCAATATTTTATTCAGAATAGAACATAAATCACAGCACAAAAGTTGAAACTGAGAAAATTTATCATTTGAAGGGAAAAATATGGTGATTCAAAATGTCATGGTGTCAACAAATCCCAAAAAAGTTGGGACAAGGCCATTTTCACCACTGTGTGGCATCTCCCCTTCTTCTTACAACACTCAACAGACGTCTGGGGACCGAGGAGACCAGTTTCTCAAGTTTAGCAATAGGAATGCTCTCCCATTCGTGTCTAATACAGGCCTCTAACTGTTCAATCGTCTTGGGCCTTCTTTGTCGCACCTTCCTCTTTATGATGCGCCAAATGTTCTCTATAGGTGAAAGATCTGGACTGCAGACTGGCCATTTCAGTACCCGGATCCTTCTCCTACGCAGCCATGATGTTGTGATTGATGCAGAATGTGGTCTGGCATTATCTTGTTGAAAAATGCAGGGTCTTCCCTGAAAGAGATGACGTCTGGATGGGAGCATATGCTGTTCTAGAACCTGAATATATTTTTCTGCATTGATGGTGCCTTTCCAGACATGCAAGCTGCCCATGCCACACGCACTCATGCAACCCCATACCATCAGAGATGCAGGCTTCTGAACTGAGCGTTGATAACAACTTGGGTTGTCCTTGTCCTCTTTGGTCCAGATGACATGGCGTCCCACATTTCCAAAAAGAACTTCGAATCGTGACTTGTCTGACCACAGAACAGTCTTCCATTTTGCCACGCTCCATTTTACATGATCCCTGGCCCAGTGAAAACGCCTGAGCTTGTGGATCTTGCTTAGAAATGGCTTCTTCTTTGCACTGTAGAGTTTCAGCTGGCAACGGCGGATGGCACGGTGGATTGTGTTCACTGACAATGGTTTCTGGAAGTATTGCTGAGCCCATTCTGTGATTTCCTTTACAGTAGCATTCCTGTTTGTGGTGCAGTGTCGTTTAAGGGCCCGGAGATCACGGGCGTCCAGTATGGGTTTACGCCCTTGACCCTTACACACAGAGATTGTTCCAGATTCTCTGAATCTTCGGATGATGTTATGCACAGTTGATGATGATAACTGCAAAGTCTTTGCAATTTTTCGCTGGGTAACACCTTTCTGATATTGCTCCACTATCTTTCTGCGCAACATTGTGGGAATTGGTGATCCTCTACCCATCTTGGCTTCTGAGGGACACTGCCACTCTGAGAAGCTCTTTTTATACCCAATCATGTTGCCAATTAACCTAATTAGTGTTAATTGGTCTTCCAGCTCTTCGTTATGCTCACATTTACTTTTTCCAGCCTCTTATTGCTACTTGTCCCAACTTTTTTGGGATTTGTTGACACCGTGAAATTTTGAATCAACATATTTTTCCTTTGAAATGATACATTTTCTTGGATTAAACTTTTGATCTGTCACCTACGTTCTGTTCTGAATGGAATATTCACATTTGCCATCTCCACATCATTGCATTCAGTTTTTATTCACAATTTGTTTAGTGTCCCAACTTTTTTGGAATCCGGTTTGTAGTTGTTTGCTGGACAAACATCTGGAGAACTGGTTTATGGTGGAAAGAAACTCTAAAAATATGCTCTGCAGCTTCAAGAAAGTATAGGAAAGAGTATAGTGTCTCTGAGTTAGCCAAAATGGAGGCTCTATAGGGTGAAAGCCAAATCTTACAATGACTCTTGACAAGGTGGAAGGGACTGAATGCCATTCTAAACTGTTTTTTGTTTTTTGATTTTTTTGACCAACATTGCGACACCTGCCCAGCCCCACCATTCATTGATACAGCATGTCTCTGCAGTTCTCCAAGCCCTAACCTTCGGCATATTTTGACCACTTGCAGCAGCAAGTTACCTGTGTAACGTGTGTAATCTATAACAGTATTCTGTTAAGGTTAAGATGTTGGTTGCCCCCCCTCTCCCCCCAAAAAGCAAATCAACAGTCAAACCAGGGGGCAATGGGAAAAATGAGCCAATCTTGTTGCACTGACGCATGTACACAGAAGTAGGTTCCACCTGTGTGGTGGTATGCATTGTAGTAAACAACAAACAACTTGTTGTTCCTAGAGTATTTAAAAGTAGAATGGGAGGCAGAGCCTTCAGTTTTCAGGCCCCTCTTCTGTGGAACCAGCTTCCAGTTTGGATTCGGGAGACAGACACTATCTCTACTTTCAAGATTAGGCTTAAAACTTTCCTTTTTGCTAAAGCATATAGTTAGGGCTGGATCAGGTGACCCTGAATCCTCCCTTAGTTATGCTGCAATAGACGTAGGCTGCGGGGGATTCCCATGATGCATTGAGTTTTTCCCTTCCAGTCACCTTTCTCACTCACTATGTGTTAATAGACCTCTCTGCATCGAATCATATCTGTTATTAATCTGTCTCTCTTCCACAGCATGTCTTTATCCCGTTTTCCTTCTTTCACCCCAACCGGTCGCAGCAGATGGCCGCCCCTCCCTGAGCCTGGTTCTGCCGGAGGTTTCTTCCTGTTAAAAGGGAGTTTTTCCTTCCCACTGTCGCCAAAGTGCTTGCTCATAGGGGGTCATATGATTGTTGGGTTTTTCTCTGTATTTATTATTGTGCTATCTACTGTACAATATAAAGCGCCTTGAGGCGACTTTTGTTGTGATTTGGCGCTATATAAATAAAATTGAATTGAATTGAATTGAAAACATCTAGGTAATTAAGTTGTTTTTTGTTTTGCAAATTAGCATGCAATTTCTGCACTTTATCACTAATGAGATTAACCTATAATTGATCATTGCAGGGTTGATCACTGACCAAATGGCACTCAGTGATTACTGAAGCCATACGGTTGTGTTACTTTTCAAACTTAACTCCAGGAAGGCTGTAATAAAGACTGATAATATGAAGCAGCCCTACACTTTTGAATGGGAACAGCTGAATTCCACAAGCCATAGTACTCTATTCTGAGATCATGAGAAGAGCACGTTTTCCATGTAAATGTTTACAGTTGCACTGTTAAATACTTTATCAGCTAAACAGTTAAACAAATCTCACCTTATGTCTTCAGAAACATGTGGTTGGAAATCATCTGGTAATTGTTGTCGGCACCTTGGACATGATGTCTGTCCTGCATCAAGGCTGTTCTTAATACATGTTAAGCAATAGATGTGATTGCATGGCAGTCCCACTGTTTCATGAGGCTCTCTCATGCACACCCCACACTCAAGGCCAAACCTTCAGGAAGATGCAACCAACAATCACATTAGCTTAAGTGCAAATAAACAAAAAAGGCTGCGGAAAGCGGAGATTCTGGGGGTACTGCAGCACCCCTGTTGTAAAGTTTAGCACACCCAACTTTAAGGTCCTTCCAATGGCTTTGCTAAAGAACATTCTTCAATATTTCATATAATATCATAAAAAACTCTGCTAATAGTCAGACAGCATTACCTGAAAAGCTGATTAGTTGCCTCCTGTTTGCAGGACTTCAAGACTTTAACTACAGCTTCAAAACCTTTTGTAGATTTTACATCCGAGTTTTCCTGCAGAACCTTAGAAGAAGGACAAGATGATAAACAATACTATAATGATGAACATTATGTTGTTACAATTGTTTTTGATAGCAGAACATCATTTAAAACAAGATACAGTGGGATGCAAAAGTTTGAGCAACCTTGTTAATAGTCATTATTTTCCTGTATAAATCGTTGGTTGTTACAATAAAAAATGTCAGTTAAATATATCATATAGGAGACACACACAGTGATATTTGAGAAGTGAAATGAAGTTTATTGGATTTACAGAAAGTGTGGAATAATTGTTTAAACAAAATCAGGTAGGTGCATAAATTTGGGCACAGACTATTAACAAGGTTGCCCAAACTTTTGCATCCCACTATAATTTTGACAGACTTTGTCAGAACAAAATTCTGCGCAGCATGGACAGGTTACAGGTTATATCTTTTTTGACCACATTGATTATGTTGTGCTTGGTCAGCTTTAATTTTTAAATTAAACCTAAAGCAAACCAGATTTGAGCTGAATAAACTCACCAGCCACTTCATTAGGTACAACAGTTTAACTGCTTGTTTTAAAGCAAAGCAAAACAAAACAAAATAACATACAATAAAACAAAAAACTCACTTACATTGCTAAGAGTTTTAATGGTGTTTAGGACATGTGTCCTGAGCTGACGGTCTTCATTTTGGAAACCCAGTAGCATGTGTTCAACAAAAAAAGAAAGGATGTGGATGCGCTTCCAGCCATTACTGCAAAAAGTATTACATACACAATCACAGTTAGTAATAAAAAATAAAAAAATAAAATTACTTCAATATCATTGTTAAAGCAACACTATATCCTCAGTCTAGTCTGTGCAATGACAAGACAAGCCCAAGGAATGACACAGAGATGCATGTCAGCCTCCATTGCAAATTTTGTAAAATAAAATTAGCTTTAACAACCACCAGAAAAACACAAAAAACTTTGTGATAGCAGATAGCAGTAGCCGATGATGTGCAACCCAAATGTAAACAAATAACTCAACCAAACACTGATAGCTACACTTGCTACTTCCATTCTATAGGACAGGAAGAGAAAACATTGGATGGAAATTACTAATGCAGTGACACAGTGGAAAAGCAGGACTTTGTGCATCTGGTTAAAAAGCTTAATGCAAGAGACATCCATTGATTGATATGTGACAGTACAGTCGAGCTCAGAGTTACAACCTTATAAACAGTACATTTGCATAATGACTGAAGGTAGCACCAACAGGTGTCCATTATTTCAATATAATTGGAACATATTTTAATAAAACAGTTAAAGAACAAAACTTGTGTCAGTGTCCAAATATACATGGACCTAACTGTAATTTGAAATGGTAAATGGCCTGTATTTGTATAGCGCTTTACTAGTCCCTAAGGACCCCAAAGTGCTTTACACATCCAGTCATCCACCCATTCACACACTGGTGATGGCAAGCTACATTGTAGCCACAGCCACCCTGGGGCGCACTGACAGAGGCGAGGCTGCCGGACACTGGCACCACCTGGCCCTCTGACCACCACCAGTAGGCAACGGGTGAAGTGTCTTGCCCAAGGACACAACGACCGAGACTGTCCAAGCCAGGGCTTGAACTGGCATCCATCCCATTACAAGGTGAACTCCCAACTCTTGAACCATGATCGCCCAGTGTTGTTTATTATATTGCTCTCTTTTTTTTTTTTAGCTTGTTTTGCTTTCTCAACAGGTGATCCAGGTGATTGATATATGTATTTTGTGTCTGTTTGTTTTGTTGGTTTTTGTTTTTTGCCCTTTATCACAGTTCCTCTTCCCCGGTGTTTTTCTTTCCCTCTTTCTTTCTCCCTTTTCTTTTCCCCAGTCAAGTCTGTCCCGTGTTTAGCAAGTGAAAATAAAATAAACAATAAAAGCAAAGGTGAATCAAATAGACCAACACTGCAAGGCCGGGATGGTCCATTTGGTAAAGTAAATCCGTTGGGCATCTTTCTTTGCCTTTAGGCAATAATTCTGATGGCAAAAGAACCAAACGGGACAGGCGAAAAAAAAGAAGAAAAAAAGAAAAGAAAAGGTGGTAAACCTAAGTTGACAGTTTAATGTCATACACCTGATTTTGAAATAAGTGAGCTACGATGTCTTTGATTAAACAAGAATATTCTGCATTACAGCAATCACCACAATATGAGTCACAACAATGGGCGACTACAATGAGAGGTTCTTTCAGTAACACTAAGTAAAGCGCTATACAAATACAGGCCATTTTAACACTAGAGAGAACTGGGCATCAGAATTTCAATTCACTGCATCAGTATCTTACCTGAAATCATGGAGTACTTTCCGGCAGTGCTCACCATATTTTTTGCTACTGCTTTGGGAGCAAATTAACTCCAAAGAAGCCTGCACCTTCTTCACCTTCCTCAGCCAGCGCTGGCAGACAGTATCATTCTCTAAGTTAGAAGGTTCCAGGCTTTCAACACATGCCTTGGCTGCATAGACATCCAAAACCTACAGGAAAGTATAGTCTGTAAGTGATAGTTTTGCAATATTTGTAACATGCTGTGTCATTCTTGTCACAAGAATGTGAACACCAGGAATTAAGAAATGTGCTCACCATCGACGGATAACCACTAATGACCTGATTTTTTTGCAAAGGGGAAATAACTTCAGGATGAAGAGAAATCATCCGTGCAAGGTTCTGAAGACGGTTTTGGTAAAAATGATAGGCAATGTGGATGAGTGGAAGAGAAAGCTCATCATCTTGTTTTCGTTTCCGTACTTCATTAGCACAGCTGGCCATTGCCTGACAGAGGAGCTGAGGAGTAAAGGACCAAATAGATTAATAACATATTGATCTATTTGTTATAATAATATATAAGTAACGGAATACATGTACCGATGTTATGTATTTAAAATACAAAATATGAGTAACTATATTCCGTTGCAGTTACCGTTTAAAAAGGTGGTATTCAGAATACAGTTACTTTGTTGAAATAAATGGATTACACAGCGGCCTTTTCCTGTTTCATATGTTAGGCTGTCCCCTTTCTGTTTTTGGTAATTCCAAGCCGGTTGAAACCCAAACAAAACACGCATCAAGAGGCTCTAATTCCTGGGTCTCAATCTCATGACCCATGTCACCTCTACTTGCGGCCCACATAATGACGTGAAGAAATATTTTTAAAAATTATTGTTAGAAAAAATTATTTAATATGAAGGCAATAGGCACCGTGTTACAGGCATAGCCCTAAAGAATGTAGCCTCATGGGCAGCGTAGCCCAGTTGTAAGTAAGCTATTAAAAATCTAGTTGGTATTGGTATGGCGACTATCCTTCAGTAATAGTAATAAAACACACAGCAATAGTACATTCATGTAGTTGTAATAAGCTTGATAATATATTAAGTAATCCAAAGTACTCAGACTACGTTACTCTCATTGAGTAACGTAATGGAATACGTTACAAAATACATTTTGGGGCATGTATTCAGTATTCTGTAGTGGAATACATTTTAATAGTAACCTTCCCAACACTGTAACTTAAATTAGCATTACATGTAATATAATAGTAAAAATTGAAATTGAATTGAAATTAACACAACTTTTCAGTAAAGTTTATAGAGTTCCATACGAGTAGCTACTACTGCTAGCTGTGTATAGTGTCAAAATAAAAATATAATTAATGGAGTAATGCTTTAATCTCTATAACACTGAGTTATTGATTTTTCACTCCAGTTTGTTGACATGAATAATGAATGAATATAATATTTCCACAATCAGTCCAACCTACTTACTTTATGTATGGTGATTCATTTTTAATAAAATTTTATTTTTTAAGTATAAAAATGGGTTTAGCTGATCTACATGGACATGTTGTTTGATTGTAGTGAACTTGACTGTTGGGACAGTAGAGAAAACTGTGTACAGTTAAATGTTTTTGTTTTGCTGGAGTTCAGTGACAGTAGTGGGTTTTACAGCAGACTGAACGTAACATTAATCAAACACAGATAAACAAGCATTTTCCAGCCACGGTGCAACATATCTATACTTGAGAAAATAAACTGTCATATTGCACTAATAGAGATCATTATTATTCACAATCCTTCACATCGCTCTCACCTGTAACTCTTCATCTGATGCCACTTTCATGGTCATGGAAACAAAATCTTGCAGATACCTTTTGAAAAATTCTCTCTTCATTTTTTCATTAGCTTTTTCTGAGATGTAAGTGCCAAGTGGAGTTTCCAAGAACAAATCATAGAAATGACCAACTGAATGAGGTGAAAAAACACAAAGTTGTGAGAGTCAGTAATTATTTAGATTTTAATCTAAAAAAATGTTTTTAATTTAAATTAAAGTACAACTTTTAGAAAGTGAATATCTACATATGTTACTTGTAAAATATATATCTACTTTGATGTCTGGATGTTTGCATCATGAGCCCATCTAGGAACTCTTTGATCCACCAACTGAAGGGCAGGCAGCAGAACATGGTATGGCCACCTGTGACATGGCTTTGTACCATTAATACTCTGGAGAAGTGAAAGAGCCAGAAAAACAAGCAAACGAAAACCATTAGGGATGTTTTTTGAAACAGCTACAATTTACTTTAGTGTACATACAATTTTCTTGTGCCAGATCATTAAAAAACACAAGAGTGTCTTGTCTTTCAATGATACAAATTAGACGTAAATAAAACAATGTGCACTGAATACATCGGCCACTTCAACTGCTCATTAACTAAAATTTCTAATCAGCCAACGGCAGCAACTCAGTAGACGACCACATGTATTAGGTGGTACTTGATTGTAATGGAAAACCAGACGATCTGAGTGGAAGCGTGGTGAGTTGATCCAAGTAGGTACTAATGGAAAACAGGCTAAATAGAAGTAACTGCGTGATTATTATGCCGCACCACGCAAAGTGACTTATGTGGAAAGCATACTGGCACCCTAATTCAGAAACTGCTGATCTACTGAGATTTTTCCACAGAACCATCTCTATTGTTGCACTTCTAAAGCCACAACACATCAAACCCTGAAGTATATTGAAAAACTGGAAAAATAAAAAAAAACTGGAAAAATCGTGGCTGGTCTAATGGTTCTTGATTTCTGCTGCTTTCAGATGGTAGCTCACAATTTGGCATAATCAAAATGAAAGTATGGAGCCATCTTGCCTTGTACTAATTGTTCCAGCTGCTAGTGGCAGTGTGAGGAGTATATAATATTATAAATATATAAATAAAAATATTATATTTTTGGTATAATTTGGGACCCTTAGCACAAATTAAGAATGGTTTAAACAGCCACAGACATAGTGACGGTCATGACTATATCCATCCCATGGGCACATCCTATGGGTAAGGTGTGCTTCTCTAGGAATGAAGTGCCATGCCACAAAGCTCAGATCTTTAACTGGTTTCTTGAACATGACAGTATTCTTCATAACACTGTCTTCAAATGGCCTCCACAGTCACCAGATCTCAATCCACTAGAGCACCTTTGGGATGTTGTGGAATGGGAGATTTGCATCATGAACAAGCAATCAAACAGCAACTGTGCAATGCTATCATGTCGATGCGGACCAAAATCTAATTGACGTTTCTAACACCTTATTGAATCTTCGCCATGAAGAATTAAGATAGTCTTAAAAGCTACAGAGGTACTGGCCAAAAATGAGCAAAATGCACCCATGAATTGGCCAGTAACTGTAGATGCCTACATTCTCTAACCAGGAGATACCTACTTCTTTTCCACCCTGACGTATGGCAAACTGAGCATCTCTTTGTTTCCAAAAATCTCAAGCCACAGGTTCACAATTTGTTCTTCATCTTCCAGGAGAAGGTCCATATTGCAATCTCGGTCAATGATTGAGACCAAGTAGGCTAGAAGTGGAGTGACAACTGCTTGGATTTTCCTCCACAGTGTGTGCCTGAAAGAAATAATCATACAACATTCTTAAAATTGAACATAAATTTGCTGATATCTACTCAAACTTACAGCTGAGGCAAATCTGTCAAATGAAACCAAATGTGTTTGCATTTCCGTTGTTTGCTGTTATGTATTTTATGTTTGATGCTACAAACCTATCGTTCAATAAATTGTGAATAAATGTCAGAAATAACTGCATTTAAATGTACCAAAAAAGTCAAATGCAGACCATCAGTGTACAGGAAATATTAGAGGAACTTACAGGAACGTCCCTCCTTCTTGAAGAGCACTGTCATTAGATGCCTCATTTAGGACCCAGCTTTTTAGAATGGGCATGTTGACCTCATTGTCCTTTAACAGTGAGTGAAGTCGCTTCCTCACAATTTTTGCAAACAATCCTTGGAAACAAAATTAATTTCACATCACATTGTTGTATTTTGAATGCAGTTTCAGTATAGTGGTGCCCAGCACAGGATTGATGTTAAAAGATCATCTTTACTGACTTATTTTCTAACCTTGAGTATAGTTTCCATCCAGAAGAGTGAGCAGATTCTCAACTCTCTTAGTGCTGAATTCACCACTGTTTGCTTCATCTCTCAGCATGCTCACTGCACTCTGAACACAACTTCTCACCAAATTTGCAGTATCAAACAAACATTCCAATGCCTGAAAAGAATAATTAATAGCACCAGTACACATACACACTAGTTATTCACAACACTAAAACCACTGCAGACAACAAAGGTAAAAGAAAGAAACTGTGGACAAATGTTCAACAAACTATTCATTCAGCAGGTAATTGGATTGCACTTTGGTGGAAATACGGACACTATTCTTTAAGGTAAATAACACTTAAATGGCACTGTAAATAACGTGGTAAATAACACTTACAGTGGAGTCATATTTCTGTGGCACACCAGTGGAGTCTTCTTTCTCTACGGCTTTGAAAGAGAGAGAATTTTGCATGTTTTTTTCCATAATATACAAAATATAATGTAGAAAAAGGATTTGATTAATTACCCTCAGATGGATCTTTAAAAAGATCACTTATAAGTCTATTTTTCAAGGAAAGAGCATCTGAAAGAAACTCTTTTGATCTTCTGATATCATCAATGTGAACAGACCTCCAACGACCTGAAAAAGTCACATTAAGAAAGACATGTGAGTTTCAGCTGATATTTAAAGTACATTCTCTTTTTTGATGTTTCACTTTTGGTGTTACATAACAACATGCTGTGTTTTGTATATTGTATATAAACTAATCTCATGACTATTAGTGTTTTTGTGTTATTAAAACATGTTGTTATGTTTGGAGATGAACGGCAAACCCTCATCCCACTCCCTACCGGACTCCAAGCAGAACTTGTGCAGCATAGTTTTGAGGGTTTGATGAAATCTTTCCAAGGCACCCTGACTCTCCGGGCGCTATGGACTGGATTTTACATATTTAATCTGCAACTTATCAACAACCTGCGCAAACACCTTTGATGTAAAGTTGGTTCCTTGGTCAGTTTGAATAGTCTTTGGGAGCCCGAAGGTAGAAAGAAACTTAATTAGTGCCTTTATTACCATTTTGGCTGTGCCTAGTGGAATTACCAGTAACCTAAAGTTGTCATTCCTAGCATTCGTTTCAATGTCTCCCTACAGGAAATGGAGACCTCTGTATTGCCAGACAAGCTTATCTCAAGCAATCACAGAAATAGCCAGAAGCTCACCTATCCCAGATAGCAAAATTGGTATGGCCCACATATCGTAAAGAATGACGACCCTTTGGTGGCCCAGATCTGGTTTGCCAGAGGTGGCCCACACATGGGCCAGCACAAGGCCAGTTGCAGACACACTGCTGGCCCTGTGATGGTCCAGAACAATTTCAGCTCTGGCCCCACATGTCAGCCTAATGCGTACTTTCATCAAGCCATGTAATAACAACATGTGCCGGAACATAATAGTGCAAAAGTAACATGACAAAACTCTGTTCAGACAGTGAACGGACTGATTCTTATATAGTGCTTTTCTACTCTCCTGGATTACTCAAAGTGCTCTATACAACATACCACATTCACCCAATCACAGACTTTCTCTAAACTGAAAGTCTGTGATTCCTTCCTAACTACATTCATACACATTCACACTTTTAACATGCATACTGGAGGAGCCAGGGATTGGACCACTAGCCTTCCAATCAGTAGGTCTACCTCCTGAGCTACAGCCACCCAGTGGCAAACATGAGTAAACCTTCACTAGGTTTTGGATAAAGTGTACACTCACAAACCTGTCAAACCTGCCTTTAAAACGTTGGCTACCATAGCAGGATAGTATTGCAACATAGCATTTGGGTCTTCTAACTAGAATAGGAAAATAGGAACATAAATAGTGCCAATGTTATATACCTGTGTGGTATGTGACTTTTGTTGCCATGATGCCAGGTCGCTCTTGGAAATGAGATTTTTAATCTCAATGAGATTTTTTTACCTGGATAAATAAAGGACTAAAAAAAAAATAAAAATCACTGCCAGACCTGGCCCACATCTGCTATGACACTAGTCATACAGAAGTGCCAGCTTGATGCCGGATCCGGGGAAGACCTGTTTTCTATGAGCGTGGGCCACATAAACCAAACCACAATCGGGCCACATGTGGCATGCCATCACATAAATAATGCCATCATTGCCAGGCATCTGGATGACATACCACTTAACATGCCAGAAGTCAGCCAGCAGTGCTGGCTTGACACCAGATCCGGGCCAGACCGGTGCCCAGCACTGTCAGCACTGCTTCCGGCCCCAGACTCGAAGCCCTTGCTTAGTGATACACCTTTCCTTATAAGTACCTGCCCATGTAATAAAAAGCCTTAGTCTCGTCCAAATATACATGCAAAATTCAAACAGTACAGAGCATATGCAGACTTTTTTCTTCTTCAGAAGAGAAAGGGGGGTGGGAGAATGCTGACAGGACAACAGGCACACATGCCCCACTACCTTAAGCACACAGGCTGGGTTGGGCTTCAGTGACACCCTGGTCTGCCCAAGGGTAAACTGAGTGCATGATGGGTGTGTTGTAAGTGCGTGAATGTCACTGACACATTTAGCGGAGTCTAAAGCTAGCAGCAAAGCTGTCTTCAAAGACAAATGCTTTAAATCAGGCACCTGGAGAGTGTGGCCAGCCTGCCCTTGTCTCCTGCCTGAGTAGGGGTGTGGAGGTGGCTGGGGCTGGGGCTTCATCCGTTTGGGGATTCTGAACTGAGAATCCCCAAACTGAATCTCGCCTCAGATTTCTGCTGCACGGAAGCCAGTGCAGTCTCGAAAATTCTGTTAGGCACAATTGGCATGTCCAAAATGTCCATTTCCTCCCTCTCTGACAGATTTGTGAGGTTGAGTCATGTGATTTGCTTCTGGAACACCATCATACCCATAGATTTCCCTGTGTCTTGGACTGTGCAGCACTGCATGCGGAGGCAAATGTCCATGATTACAGTAATCTCTTCTCACACATTCTGGGCAATAGTCGCCTCCCATAGCTCTGCCTGGTAAGCAGCTAGCATGGAGGAAACATTTAGGGCCTACAAAGCCACCGCTTTGTAGGCCCTCTCAGTCATGTTGTACTGAAAGTGGTCTGCCTTCGATGGGAGTGTGGGGCTCCAGCTAGGTCCAGCTGTGAGCCCCAGCTGGTGCCAGCCTGAGATTCGGCTTCCACAAGTTCTTTCTTATTGGCACTATCGGTGGCGGTTTCGCCTATGGGCAAGAAGGGGTCTGTTCCCGAGAGGCTAGGTTGGTGCGCTAGCCATCGTTGGAGACACTTTTTGTTGAACCGGGCACAATGCGGACATGAACCACAGGTTTCAATTGCAAGTTGGGCATGTTCCAGCCTGAGGCAACACAAGCAGTTCTAATATGTGTCCTTAATCAAGATTCTGTTGCCGAGTCGGGAAATGTGTGTGTGTGTGTTTGTGTGTGACACAAGACTAACCTCCTTGAAACCCAACATAGGAAGTTCCACCCTCCATGCGCGGTAGTTTGATGACAAAGTACACAAATGTCTTTATGTCATCAGTAGTGTGACACTTGTTTACTTCGCTGAAGCATGCATACCTTAGAAATCCGAACAATAAGTAAAAGAAAAAAAAAGAAGAGCTGTTGCACTAATGTCAGCAAGTTATACAAAAGTAAGGGATGGTGTGATGATCTTCTCACTCACTTGGCTGAGGAAATAATATTCTTTTTGTGAAATCCTTCATCATACTCCGCTTGGATAATGAGGACTTTGTCTGTGTGTGTTGAGCCCAGAAAATCCCTAGTATTGAGACATAAATATCTTGTTACATTGTAATTAATATATTTGAAAAAAACAGAATCATAACTAAATAGCATGTTGATCCATACATCTACTGTATTACATAAGTACGGTATTCATTTTAAACACTTCTACTAAGAAGGATCATAAGATATTAAACCACAAGAGTGTGGAAAAAGGCAGTTACTCAGTTTGATTAAAATGAACACCTACAGATCATATATATTTTCTTTATATGCATACCTTATTTTTTTGAGGAATGAGTACTGAGTGTCAAACTGCTGCAGTGATAGCAGCTGAACAGCATCAAGGTTTATCAGACTCTGCAGGTGTTGAGTATCCACGGCAGTGAGTAACCTGGAAAAGGTTGTAACCTTGAAAATGCCAAAGAACCAAGGATTACAAAATATTACACTCAATTTTTTATTTCCCAAGAGTAAAACAGAAAAAGCCTCATAGTGTGTATGTGTTTTATGTATCTTTTACATGTAATCCTGTAAAATTTATAATGCATACCATAAGCTGCTTGGAATTTTGATACTCTCTCATTAAACAAATTCTCTTTCTGAATTTCAGGTTTTCATTCACTGAGCCCTAGTGAAATTTTAACTATATTTTAATAATATCAAATAAATATATCTAATTTTTGTTAGAATATTGAAGAATAAAAATATCCAATGCAAGCTTTACAAAAGTCTTAGTAGAAATAGTATGAGCAATTAAGACTCTATCTAGTAAAAACTAGTTGTAACATGAATTGATTGCATGATTATTATGTTAATATATCTTCTTACAGCACAGTCATTACGCCCATAAATTAGAGGCATGTTTTCACTTCTTGATTTTAATAATATCACAGTACTCTACCTATTTTTTTATATATTCTTTTAAAAAGCAAACAAAGAAAAATTACCTCAGTGAATAAGAAGTGTGACTGCTGGGGCTGCTGGATGTGATACACAATGTAGTCTCCCAGTGAACTGTGCCTTGCCTCTTTAACGTATTCTTGCATTAAATGCTCTCGTTCCGCATTAGGCAGTTTGGATTTGTCCAAACGAACAACTGAGTCCGGAGTGGCACAGTTGAGCAGAATGTCTTTGGTTTTGTTCAGAGTGACCTGAGCATCAGTCTCAGTACTCTCACACTCTGTTACTTGCATGACTACAGAGGAACAAGTGTCTGAGTGGTAGCCGATGAACACATCACTTGGATCATACTTCTTTTCTGAGGAGACAAATTTATTGACCCATTCCTCCAGTTGTGTGGCAATAACCTTCTGTTCCTCTGTGAGGACAGTTTTGATGTCAAGATAGTGTTTTTCCAACCTGTTAATGAGTGGTATTGGAAACTGCTCATAAACCACTTCCTTTTCTTCAATGACGATGAGCTTGAAGTTTTCGTGAACTCTGCATTTCACACGATGTGTTCCTAAACCAAGATCAACGTATTTTTGACCTCCGAGTGTCACATAGTACTGATTTAGAGCATCGTACAGGCTTTCATAAAGATTTTGAAGGTTGAGAAGCACAACTGTCTGTCCTGTCTCCATGCACACCTTGACACGATTTATGTTTCTGCAAATCTGTGTGTATTCCTGATCTTTCGGGAAACTTGATCCAAAGATTATCTCTGGGTAGATTTGATGAGAGCAGAATATCTGTTGAAGAATCTGAAGAGCTGCATAGTTTTTTGTGAGTAGCAAAAGATACCGGCTTTCCTCCATTTGGGAAGCTGGACAGATGCTTTGCTTAACCAAATCAATAGTTGGGATTCTGACATTGGCAAAGTCATCTCTGAGTTCTTTGCGGAATGTGTTAATTACATCAACATCATCTTTTCCGCTGAAGTTTCGCAGGACTGCTCCGGTGATCTGATCTGCTTTAGGAGGTTCATTAGACGTTTTGGTAATTGAAAATAACATTTTTATCAGACTGTAGAAGTCTCGCAGACCAAAAAATCCTTTGCTTTCTTTGCATACTGTCATATATGCTTTTGCAAAAGGTTGGAACAGGTTTTTGATCTTTTCAAGAACATGTTGATCAGAGGAGCAGATTCCACTGGCACTTTTGATGAGCTCTTGCTCATTTAAATCTCCACGGGACACAAAAATTCCACGATTCATCTTGGCAGGATCCAGTGCCCAGTTGGAAATTCCAATGAACCCAACCCTTTTATGAGGTTTTGGTTCATCATCAACACAACCCTCTTCCAGTAATGGGTGCAGTGCTTTCAGTGGCATCTTCGGGGAATCCTCAGCCAATCCAATCTCATCAAGAACAACTACTGAAATATATTCGTCCAGGTTTTTGCTTTCTTGAAAGCGAGCACATTGCTTGAATGTATTGATGATTCCTTCTGGAGTTGAATGGGGGCTACACTGGAAAGACACCAGATGTATTTGCTTCAGCTTCTTGTAGAGGTCAGAATGTGATGTGGGACCTTGCATTGCATTTGCAACTAGAGTTTTAGACAGTGATTTGGAGCTTCCTGGTTTCCCAACAATAAACAGGGGAATTCTCAGTTCAATGCAGACCACCATCATGAAAAAGTTCTCTTTCAAAGCCTCATTTCTGGCAATCGTCTCACCCATGGGTACACGATTGAGTAGGAGGTCCTGCATGAGCTCCATTTCCTGCAGTACTCGTTGTAGTGTATACTCATCTGGAAAAATTTGGCTGATAGTTTTCTGATACTGCTCTTTGTTTTCTAAACAGGACTGATAGCACATTCCAGTAGCCATCAAGAGTGACCAGAGTACTCTATCACTGGCAGGTGAAAATGGTGGGTTGTTTTTTTGTTGCTGCTGAAACAAGTCTTTTAGATTTTCAGCAAACATTGGGTGATTGTTGTAAAACCACAGAAATCCTTGCATGCAACGTTCAACATCTCTCAAACTGACAAAGCTACATTCATCTTTCCTCTCTCTCATGAACTTTTGTGATGATGATAAAACTTTAATTATTGTTGGAATACAGTCCTTTTCAATGAAGCTGGCCTTCACCTGTCTTTGGACTATTTGTTCAATGTACATTCGCTCTGTTGTGTCACTGAGTTGTCCAAAATCCCAAACAAGAGGTATCATGCTGGGTGGTAACACATGAACACGATACACAAGCTGGCGGAGAGGGACAGAGCCAAGTCTGTCTTCAGTCTCCTCAGCCCGAACCCGGTAGCCCAGTCCTGATGCTTCCAGCCGCTTGATCATCTGGTCTGTATGTTTTCTGTAAGGGTTGCAGGCTGCAATAATATATAGCCCTGTATTAGAGCCAAGTTCTTCTCCCTGCACTGAATTGTCACAGAGGACCTCCTTGATGCTATTAACTGCTTCTGTGGTGTTTGCCTCATCAAAGAAAAGAACTGAGTCAAGCTCATGATTCTCTTTATTGGCCCTTGCAAGAGTTTCAGCTTCCTTCACTTTCTCATAAATCATTTCTGACGTAGTTCCTCCATGAATTTTGACCAGTTTCATGTTTTCTGCTGGTGCTCCACATCTTCTTAGTTCACACATAAATTTTATCAGCCTTGTTTTACCACATCCCGTCTCCCCCATTATGATGACAGGAATGCCACACCTGAATCTCATATGAATTGCCATCATTTTGAGGATATTGTCAGTGGTCAGTTCATATGTTTCATCGGGATCTGTTGGCCACTTGACGCCAAGCACACTGCACAGATGTTCAATCTTGTCAGCTCTAGGAAGCTGATCAAAGTCTGTATTAAAAGGAACTCTCTGAAGTTTTAAGCCATTGTACAGCTGTCGAGTCATGATGTTTTTCTTAATCACTTCTTTTGTCAAAGGATTTACTGCATCAAACCCTTTCTGGTTATTGGGCCTAAGGTGAAATCCAATGAATGTCATGGACATGTGGTCGTCATTAAAAAAGATGTATGGATGTGGCTCTGATTCCCACCTTTTTCTAATGAGGAAAGGGGCTAAATCTTTTTCTTTTAGTCCACTGATGTCAACTTGTTGCCTCCCTGGGCTTTGGTCAGTGATGCATAGTGATGGTGTTGCAAAGTCTTTGGACATCAAGATCATGAACTCAACCACAAAGTTTTTGAAGCCACAAAGAGTGTCTCCAACCAACTCAAATTTGCAGAAATCCGAATTCTCACAGTCTTTCAACTGAAGATTAAGAAACCACACAAAGTTACGTAGCTCTGCCCATGATGGATCTATTATACCACAATAGATTAAGAGTATCTGAAGACACTTTGCATGAGTCCCTTCAGTACCCTGGAACGTGAAGTTGTCAAGATTGTCCTTATTGTGAAAACGTGTTAGGTACTGGTATGGCCTTTGATAAGCTTCACTTCTGAAACATTCATCATCCATCAGGGGGCCACCACAGTCCATGTCTGGATTTTCTTCTTTTTGCATTTCCAAAGCCATAACCTTTTTTGGTGGGTGGCAAAACAGCTTTGGGAAAACATCTGAGAATGCAAAATTTTCATTTCGACCCTAAAAGTATACAAAATAAAAAACTTTCAATGTTTAAAACAATCAAATCTATCCTCATTAAAAATAAATAAAAAGAACTGAATAAAAAGATCAGTATCCTGGGGCGCCGTTTGTAAAGTGAAACATGCTGAAATTAACGGCAAATTTTTTCCACATTTAGCTCAAAACCTTACAAAAACATCTTTTTTCGAGTCATTTTTTTTTACAACATTTAGTAAAATATTTGTAACTTTTCATATTTAAAACACAGGGGCCTGATATCCACTTACGAGGACACTATACTGCTATTGTTCTATCGAAATTTTAAATGAATATCCTCATATGTGGCTCTGAGTTTTCATGAAAAACTAAATTTAGGTTAAAAAAAAATCTGGTAATTCTTTGGTTTTACATTCATCAGGTTCCAATCAGACCAAATATCAAAGAGAAATTAATAATGCATGCCATGGAAGAGTTCGGGTCTTAGGAGGTTAAATCTAAATGTTAAATCTAAATGTTAAATCTAGATGTTACAGGAAACTAAATATTTAGCTAACATGCAAATTTATTGTACGGCTCAATGGAAATACCAAAATTTACAAAAACTTTACAAAAACCTCCAGTGCAAAAGTGTGCCGGTAGTGGTCAGATTGTGTCTGCTCTCCAATGATGGTCACTTTTCACCACTATGAGCTGCTTCACTTCTTGCCTACGAGCATGTCCAGCGATTTGGCTGGCGATTGTGAAGTGGAGACTGCAGCTGCCAAGATTCCACTACTGCTGAACCTTTGGATGGCCGACAAAATGGATCTTCCAATGTTTTCAGCTAAATAGCCGGAACTTGCTGGTAGGCAAGAAGTGAAGCAGCTCATGGTGGTGAGAAGTGACCATCAGGGGAGAGCAGACACAGTCTGACCACTACCGGCACACTTTTGCACCGGAGGTTTTCGTAAAGCTTTTATTTTGGTATTTCTGTTGAGCCGTACAATAAATTTGCATGTTAGCTAAATATTTAGTTTCCTGTAATATTTAGATTTAACATTTAACATTTAGATTTAAATATAATATTTAGATTTAACATTTAAATTTAGACTTAAATATAATATTTAGATTTAACATTTAATATTTAGATTTAGATTTAACATTTAGATTTAACTATAATATTTAGATTTAACATTTAAATTTAGACTTAAATATAATATTTAGATTTAACATTTAATATTTAGATTTAGATTTAACATTTAGATTGAATATTTAACATTTAGATTTAACATTTAAAATTGTGTTTTAAATATGAAAAGTTACAAATATTTTACTAAATGTTTTAAAAAATGACTCGAAACAACATGTTTTGTAAGGTTTTGAGCTAAATGTGGTAAAATGTTGCCGTTAATTTCAGCATGTCTCACTTTACAAATGGCGCCCCATAGTATCCATGGATCATAGAAATATGAAATATAGACAATTGCTGCATGTATAAAAGGCTCGGACATGTTCCGTTTTCCTGCAATATTGTTTCAAATGAGGTTATGGGAAATGACGCTGGCATAAGTTTGATGTGCTACGCTGGGAGAGATAGTAGCGACACATTTTCACATTGTGAGTGAAGACGTGCCGCCAGCTGCTGCCGTACGGTGGTAGTTTTATTTGGCCACACAATTGCGCCAAAGTACTTTTTGTGATATTTTGAGCCAGGAAATGTCTGTACTTATAGTATGGCACTACGATTGTGTTGAAGTTGAGTTCTCTGTGTGTTTGAACCTAGTGATGTAATATTTACATAACTTCAGTTACTTATTACATTGTAACGGACCAGTTTACAAGTTAGTTTGATTGTTGTGTTATCAGTGTTATTGTGTTCAGAATTGCCACTCACTTATGGCATAGTTGCTCCAGACCGGAAGCAATGTGATGTCCTTGAATGTATAATAGTATAGAGCCGTTAAGCCTGTCAATCATATCAGCTATGTATGACAGAGAGTCTGTAAGTGAGCATGCTTGTGGTTGGCTGAGAGTTTTTGGGGGGTGGGTGTTAGAGAGTGCGTTGTTGTTGGTGTGTGCGGGAAAAAGAAGCATGTTTTTTCTTTTTTTCAATTCTTGAGAGAGCGTTTTTCCTGTTGTATTTGGCGTTGGCTACGGCCCACAGTAGCCTCTGTTACTGTTCCTAATAAACAGTCGGTAAACAGAATACCGATCGTCTTTGTCTTCTGTCGGACGGACACTACAATATATTATGTTGTGGACGTGTGTGTACAGATGGATGTTTAGGTTTATATGATTAGATATCTTTAAGTTTATATTAGCTGAACCACTGTTGCTGTAATATACTTGGCCTAATGGTAACTTATTTACAGGTTACAATAAACCAGCTGACTTCAACAGTTAAGCAAAGTGGAAGCCTGTCGTCTTCCTTCCTGTATTCTGACCGATACACCATATTGTTGGCTGCTAAACCTAAAAGAACTAGTCCTAACCTACTACTCCTACACTTAAGACAAGATATAGGTATAATTGTTCCTTCAAAAAAAAAACAACCCCTAAATGCTAAGACTATGGCATAATGTTTTTTCTACCTATTTACCTATCTATTTATTTCTATCTATTAAGAATCTTATTTCATTGAACAAGAAAGGATTTTGATGAAATATCAAAAAACCAAATAAATTATAACTGTAACATAACTATAATATAGAGTTGGATGATTTCATAAGAAGAATACTTCACTAAAAGTAAAACCTCCACTTACCAATCTGGTATCACATCTGTTCTGATCATTTGTGGACTCCAGTAACTCAATAACATATAAGTGGTTCTGGCTGCATTGCCACATCTGTCCATTTGAATCCATCAGGTACCGCAAAAAGAAAAGCTTGAATATGAATTCATTCAGGCCCTTTTGCACCTAGAAATGAGGTGTTAGAAAATAAGTCTGTATTATTAAATAAAGCAAATTATGACCAGCTAAGGGATTTGATCAGAACCACAATATACATTTAAATAAATAAACTTATAAATAATGTAGATTTCACTACAGTTACATTAAATTGCTTACCGAGGACGTGACATCAAAGTGAAACACCTTAATATCTTTTTGTTTTGGTGTGTCATATAAAAACTGGAGAATCTTGCGGTCGTCAACTTCATGTTCAGTTAGCCTGATGCACTTCTTAAAGGCTATTCCTTGATCAACACTTCTCTCAAGTTTTTCGTACAACCTTTGGACATACAGCGACTTGCCTAAATTAGAAAAAAAAACAATAACTGGTTGACAGACGTCATAGCATTAATAATAACTGAATATGAATGACAAATTATTTTATAATTTACTTCCTGTTTTCTATATAGACACTGTAATGTAAAATTTATTTTATTTCCCAAAGTGGACAATTAGTGCTTTTGCTATATTGTTCAACTTGTCATAGTTTATTCGATCTTTATTATTTATTTATTTATTTATTGTACTTTTAAGCTGTTACTATCAAAATGGACAGGACTGGAGGATGGGAAAGAGATAGAAGAAGAAAAGAGAAAAATGGGAAGAGAGTTAACAGAAGGAGAGTGAAAGAAACACAGAGGAGAAGGGAGAGAAAAAAGACACTGAAAATCTGTTTGATCACCTGCTGAAACAAAAAAACAAGCAAAAAGAAAACAACACAGTAGGCAAACCACAGCAACAACCAACATACAGTAAATAATAAATATTGAATGTTACTGAGCAGCATACCTGTTTGCAGTGTTGAGAAGATTACTTTTAAAATGTATTCCACTACAGATTACAGAATACATGCCCCAACATTGTATTTTGTGATGTATTCCGTTACGTTACTCAATGAGAGTAATGTATTCTGAATACTTTGGATTACTTAATATATTGTATTATCAAGCTTTTTACGACTACATGAATGTACTATTGCTGTGTGATTTATTACTATTACTGAAGGATAGTCGCCATACCAATACCAACTAGATTTTTAATAGCTTACTTAATACTGGGCTACACTGCCCATGATGCTACATTCTTTAGGGCTATGCCTGTAACACTGTGCCTATTGCCTAGGGATGGGTATTGATAAGATTTTAACGATTCCGATTCCATTTTCGATTCTGTTTAACGATTCGATTCTTTATCGATTCTCTTATCGATTCTTGTTTTTGTTTTTCCCTTTCTTTTTCTTGTTTTTAAAAAGGAGAACACTAAGGTCGATTAGAACTGTTTTATATCTTCTCTTTCAACAAGATAGAAATTTAGGAGTAACATGGCCTTACAAACCCAACAGTGAGATCTTAAGAGATCCACAGCCTACGGCTCTTCAATGGGGTGTCACAGGGTCCCCGGGGAAAATTGTAAACGTAAAATAATAAAATAAATATTCTTCTGTAGCAATAACAAAGTATAACATATTGACGCTCCGCAACGTGGTGACGTCATTCGGGCGACTGGAATCGATAAGGGAATCGTTTGCAAAAATGGCAAACGATTCCAAGGAATTGAAACAGTGGGAACCGAGTTCTCAACAAGAACCGGTTTCGAACCCATCCCTATTATTGCCTTCATATTGAATAATTTTTTGAACAATAATTTTAAAAAATATTTCTTCATGTCATTATTTGGGCCACAATTAGAGGTGACATGGGCCGCGAGATTAAGATGCACCGGCATTAGAGCCTCTTAATGCGTGTTTTGTTTGGATTGCCACAAGGGTTGAATGGCCAAAAATAGAGAGGGGACAGCCTAACAAATGAAACAGGAAAAGACTGCCATGTAATCCCTTGATTTCAACAAAGTAACTGTATTCTCAATACCACCTTTTTAAATGGTAACTGTAACGGAACACAGTTACTCATATTTTGTATTTTAAATACATAACGCCGGTACATATATTCTGTTACTCCCCAACACTGCCTGTTTGTACACCTGTCTGAACACCCGTGTGTGTAAGCGTGCTTGTATTCATAAGGTTTCTCCATGTAACTGTCTAATAATAGGTGTGGGGAGCCATAGCCTTGCCCCTCAGGACATGAAGCAGGCATGCCCCGGGCAGAGACCTGAGATCTGAGGGCTCTCCTCACTCCGGAAGGGGCCAAACCTAGCCAGGGGGACCAATCCCCATCAAGCAGCCACCGGGAGTGAGCCAGAACATACCAGAGCACCCAGTCCTGGACACAGAGAACCAATGGCAGGGAGTGTGGTGTAGGGAGATAGGCCCCCATACCTGGGGGGACCTCCTGTACCACGGCTGGGCCCCTGTGCATTCACCCACCCACAACCCTGATGACACACCAACCAGGACCCAACCCCCCAAGGCCCAGCCACAATCCCAGCCTGGAGGCGGTGCATCCCCAGAACTCCAAGTCTGCCCTGGACCCAACCCAGACCAGCCCGGCTACCAGGCCAGTAACCTACATCCACCGGCACAGACCCTCTCCCAGCCCTGCTGCACGCAGCTGCCAGAAAAACACTACCCAAATGCCACCAGAGTCCCATCCAGGTTATGACAACAGGCCTTGGGTGAGGCCCCAAGAAACCTGTCCCTAGGTAACCCCCAGACACCCCAAGCCCGTACCTACACCTGCATCAACTACAATAACGAAGACAGGACGAAACCACGACCCCCCACCTCCATGATGGAGCCCAGAGAGATTGATTTAATGTGGTGGTAGAGGCTGTATCAAGACTAATGTGATCTATCAGACGGTTTCTATATTGGTTAGAATTAAGTTGTTTTTTTTTTCAATTCAATTTTATTTATATAGCGCCAAATCACAACAACAGTTGCCTCAAGGCGCTTTATATTGTACAGTAGATCGTACAATAATATATTCAGAGAAAACCCAACAATCATATGACGTCCTATGAGCAAGCACTTTGGCGACAGTGGGAAGGAAAAACTCCCTTTTAACAGGAAGAAACCAGGGGCCTGAAAACTGAAGGCTCTGCCTCCCATTCTACTTTTAAATACTCTAGGAACAACAAGTAGGCCTGCAGAGCGAGAGCGAAGTGCTCTAATAGGGTGATATGGTACTACAAGGTCATTAAGATAAGATGGGGCCTGATTATTTAAGACCTTGTATGTGAGGAGCAGGATTTTGAATTCAATTCTGGATTTAACAGGAAGCCAATGAAGGGAAGCCAAAACAGGAGAAATATGCTCTCTCTTTCTAGTCCCTGTCAGGACTCTTGCTGCAGCATTTTGGATTAGCTGAAGGCTTTTCAGCGAGTTTTAGGACATCCTGATAATAGTGAATTACAGTAGTCCAGCCTGGAAGTAATAAATGCATGAACTAGTTTTTCAGCATCACTCTGAGACAGGATATTTCTAATTTTAGAGATGTTGCGCAAATGGAAGAAAGCAGTCTTACATATTTGTTTAATATGTGCATTGAAGGACATGTCCTGGTCAAAAATGACTCCAAGGTTTCTCACAGCATTACTGGAGGCCAAGGTAATGCCATCCAGAGTAAGAATCTTCTTAGATACCATATTTCTAAGATTTTCAGGGCCGAGTACAATAACCTCAGTTTTATCTGAATTAAGAAGCAGAAAGTTAGCGGCCATCCAGGTCTTTATGTCTTTAAGACATTCCTGCAGTTTAACTAATTGGTGTGTGTTATCTGGCTTCATGGATAGATAGAGCTGGGTGTCATCTGCATAGCAGTAAAAATGTATACTATGTCTTCTAATGATACTGCCTAAGTGAAGCATGTATAATGTAAACAGAATTGGTCCTAGTACTGAACCCTATGGAACACCATAATTGACTTTAGTCTGTGAAGAGGACTCTCCATTTACATGCACAAATTGGAGTCTATTAGATAGATATGATACAAATATGATATGATTTCCAGTTCATGAGGACAGTCTTCTTGGCAATGCATGGGGCGGTGAGAACCATGTGGACTGTATTCAGTATTCATCTCTGTAGTGACATCATCTACGTTGCCCAACAAAAAACTGAAGGAAGGCTGCGTGGCTTTAATTGTCAGGTGTATTGTCTTGACAGAGTGAGCAGTACACAGTACTATTTTGTACTGTATTAATTGTAGACTGGGATTTCTAATCAATTGAAAGGTTTTTAAGCAAATTTGAGACCAGAAGTTTTGGTCTGAGCTGACTGATGGATCCACTTCCCATTTTTGCAATAGGAAGGGATTTCGACTCATCTGTTTTGGAGAGTGTCTTGTACATTTTAGACAGTAATTTGGGGGTTTTGAGTTTAAGGAATTGTACCACACTTAATTTGACTTGATAAGGTTTTCTTTTTTTACTATAGATTTAATTTATTGGTATTCTAAAAGTCTTTTCTTCTTAATCCCATACTGTATAACCAATATGTCAAACGGAATAAATATATGTTTGAAGGAATTAAATATAAGTATGTAATTGCTTTACAACTCCAATCTAGGAAGTTATGTTAGGGTTGTTCCAAACGGGAGTACGTTTGCATGGTATTAATAAAGACTCAGTCATTTTTAGAAACTCCAATCAGAGAGGAGCTGATGTTAATGCTTTTAAAGCATACATGTCGTTTGATGTTTGAGCTAATAAATGGTAGGTCCGAATCTTGATATTATTGCATAGTGCCTATTCTACTTCTAGCTGGGGCTCATCTAAGATGGTGTGTTTTAACCATCCTGAGATAAATTGTAGCCTGTTGGCGAAGAAGTAATGTTGAAAGGCAGATATAGTCCTCGTTTATCCATGGTCTTTTGTAACATTTTTAAGCTAATACGCGGGGGTTAATCTTTCCAAAGGAATTTAGAAATATACAGTTCCAGAGATCTAAACCAGTCTGGTGATGTTTACTCGGGATCATTGTAAATAAATAATTGATTCCTGAAAAGACAGTTGTTTTTATTGAAGCATTAACTACTTTATGTCATGGTTCCTGTGTCTCCCTGGCTGTCTCGAACGGGCTACAGGTATTTGTTGTTGTTTTTCTTTTTCGCTCTCTCTCTCGTCTGGGCGGAGCTCACTGTGGGCTCCACTCTTGGCCAACACACCTGCAAGTGATTGCTCACCTCATTATTACCCCTCTCTCAGCCACCATTTAAGAGGGTGGCTCAGTGTTTCTCGTCGCTGGAGCATTAAACGACTATCGTTAGTGTTGCCCGTCTGTAAAATTGTCTCCAGTGTTTTCTTCGCGGCTTTCCTAGTGTTAATTCTCTCATCTGTCTTCATACCTAGATTCCTTGGTTCCATCCGTGTTTCCCATTCCTTGATTACCAGAGCATGAGTGTGAGTTACAATCGGGACAAGCAGTAAAGAAGAGTGTGTTGTGTGGCGTGGCAGAAGAGGAGTGTGTATTACCTTTAACATTCCCTGTCTAGCACTGGACCACCCCCAGCCCCTTTTACCTCCCCTCATTACTTGTACATAGTCACCCAGTTTGTTGTAAATACATCCTTTGCACCTTTCTCCCTGTCTGTGCTTAAGTCCATTCAGTCCACTGTGACACTTTATTTACAATCACTGGTACAGCTAAAAGAAGATTTGCTGAAAATTTTGATGACATTATAGACAATTGCATAAACTAATCATGAAATTCACATTCTTAATACTCACCTACTCCTGCCCGACTGGAAGCAACAATACCCAAAGAATGTCCACCTTTGAACACAGCATTCTTGTAATCTGAAGTAACTGTGTAATGCTGGGACAAATACTGTTGGATCTTTTCCAGTGGCTCCTGTGGCACGAAGTCTGTTTTGTACTGACTGAATGCAGTAGGAATGTAAGTATGCTCCCTGTCAGAGCTGCAAAAGATCACTAGCCTGTAATCCTTTTTATGGGAATGCAGTTTGTGAAAACACTTTTCCATGGCACAGCTAACATCATAGGAAAGCTGGTCTGCCCACAGCATCGTGTAAATCTTTCTGCCAATGTCACCTGGTGTGAGACATCTTCTCAGAAAAAGCTCTACTTGTTCATAAGATGTTGAAGGGGAACACAAGAGCACTTCATCATAAGTTGGCAGTGACCCATAGTAGTCATTCATGTACAAGCAGATACTTGAAGTCAGGACCTCATCATGTGGGCAGATTATGAGATTAGGTTGTTTTGAGTTTAGACCTTTTGGAAACTCCCTTCTGAGTGAACAGTCTCTCGTCTCTGAGAGTTCTGGTTCCGCTTCCCACTCATTGTGATTTGGATTGTCTGTCATCAATTGTAAAAGACGTCCCAAACTCCTAATGTCTAGTAGGTCATGGAAAAATATTTCCTCATTCTTCATGTAGCCATTCCACAACTCCTCCAATTCTTTCAAAACAAGAGTCTGGTCTGCCTCATCTGCTGCGTCACTGTCATGTGCAAAATGAATAACACTGTGTGAAGATGAATCCCTGTGTTCATTATACCTTTTGCGAAGTTCATATTGGTTATGTCTCCAAATACTCCGGACATCTAATGTTGTGCAGTTTGGTTTGATAAAAGAAAGCATCATCAGTGCTCTGTCTTCTATTTCTGTATTTATATTTGTTGGAGTCAAAACGCTGCACAAGTAAAATATTTGTTGTGCTGTGAAATAGTTCAAGTAGTATTGATCTGTTCTCTGTTCATCCATGAATTTTTGCCAGTCACCAAGAAACATTTCCATCTTCTTGGACAGAGCTACAAGCTGTTCAGCTAAACTTCCAGTTACTTTGAAGAAATACTGGGTTTTGCAAAACTTGATTTCCATAATGATAGATGGGTCACTCTGAGTTTTGCAATAAATCTTAGCTTCCCAACACCTAAAAATTGGGTTCCCTGCAGTGTAAATGTCTACAAATGCTTTGGTGAATCTTTGGACGTTGTCAAACACCTGAAAATAAAAGGAAATAGGATTATATAATTATTATAATTATATAGTTATTATAATCTATCTATCTATCTATCTATCTATCTATCTATCTATCTATCTATCTATCTATCTATCTATCTATCTATCTATCTATCTATCTATCTATCTATCTATCTATCTATCTATCTATCTATCTATCTATCTATCTATCTATCTAATGATATAACATTCTGTAGAACCACTAACAGTTTACAACAAAGTCAAACCTCAGTGAAGCGCTCAACTTCACTCTGGTTCTGTTGTTTTTTTCCAGACATCAGCATAAGTTTATTTTGCAGCTCTTTGAGGTCCTCATAGGTATATGTCATGTTTTTATGACTGTCGTCAATTTGCAGTGTCAGGGAATTCTCGACATTAACCTATAAAGGGAAATATCAAAATGATAATACTATTTAATACTGTTAAAAATTCAACTCAGCTCAAAGGAAAATTAATCTCAGCCCACATGAACATTAATTTCTCAGATTTTTTTTTAAATTCAGAAAATTACAAGAAATAATCATATGAAAAGTAACAAAAAAAAGTTAAGAAAAAAAAACAATAAAGCAACACATATGTTATTAAGGATTATTGTCATGTAATCATGTATGTACCTGTTGCTGGTCTTGTGCCTTAATGATATATATCCCTTTGTTATTGACAGATGTAGCCAGAGACAGAGATGAGAATTCAACAGATCCATGACTTTCTCTAACAGACTTTAACCATTCCAGGTGTCGTGAAGTATCCCACTGAAATGAGACATCAGTCAAAAAAATGAGTCAGCAAATGCTGGATCAAAAGAAATGAACAGAGCAAGTTCTGGCATTGCAATTTCAACACTTTAAACATCAGAGCCTATAATTAATCTGAATGCCGTTTTAGTTTCTGAGCTTAAAGAAATGTCAACCGTTCTCATATCTTGGGCAGAAATAGCCAAGATGGAGGGCACTTTTTAAACTGCTATTTCTTGGTGATTTTTACTGGTATAGACAAAAAAACACGTCCTGATTCAATAACATCTCCTTTGTCTCTTTTGCTTTTTTGTCAGGCCTTTTATTCAAACAATGTACCATGAATTTTTTTCAATGCAAACTGGAGACTATTGAGTAGAAGACTTGGTTGATTTGAAATAAAATTAGCCTATGCGAATTACAGCAAGCAAGTTATTTGATCAGATTTGTTTATTTGCATCACAGGCAAAGTATTTCGTACACGGGGCTTGTTTCTTTATCAGTTACTATAATAGCAGTACTTCTACCTGTTTCTATGCTGACCTACCAATTTTTTCCATAGTTGCATTTTTGCTCAGTTATTTTAACTCTGGTTTGACTAGAGTGTTAATGTTAGTTATAGCATGGCAAGAAAGATGGAATCTTACCAGCTTTTTTGGTATATTTTGGTCATTATCAAGTGCCTTCCACAATTTTTTTAATGAGTCATTGAACTTCGCAAAATCAGAATCCTGCTTCAGATCATACAGCATTGATGAGTAACCAAGAACAGCATCATGAAGACAGGCCACTCGATCGACATCCATATCATTTTCTCCAGCAGAGATTGATGCCAGGTCAACAAACACTTTCAGCTCATTGATGTCTGCAATTAAAAACATCCTTCAGATGTTGTAAAATGCATTTAATTTTTAATAATCAAAAAATGAAATCTCTGTACCTTTAAGTTCTTGTTTAGTCCACTGGATAAAGTCTTTACTCTGAACGAGTGTTTGCAGACATTCCTTACGATCGTCTGAAATGTCTTTCAGAATATTTTTTGCATGTAGAAAAGCATCATCAATGTAGCTTAGATTGTTTTTCTTGAAGTTGGATTCATTCTGAAAAATGCACATTTACACTAAATCGTATGATAATAGATTTTTAAGAAAAGTGTACATGCGCAAAAGTGATTATTGTTTATGTCACACATATTTAATTGCACTGAAGTTTGTTTAGATTTCACCATTTTGCCAGAGAACAAAACCAAACTAATTTTTTTACCAGTGTCTATAGTTAAATGTTATTAATAGTGAATAATAATTTATCCTAATTACTTAAGTATATAATATGTATAAAGAATATATCTTCTACAACTAAATACAACTACATTTTTCTATATCCATCAAAAAGTCAAACATAAGTCTGATGTTAATATCCTGCCAACAGCTAAAGTTTCTTCAAAATGAACTTATTTGTAATGATCGTTAGTGTAAACATACCATTTGAAGCAGTTTCTTCAGTGCACTGAAGTCCCCTTGTGGACATATTATATTTTTGATATCCATGACAATTTTAGAAGTTTCCAGTGCTAGATGAATATCCTGGTACTGCTGAATCTGGTTAACCCTTTCACTGATCCATGATTTGTCATCAGATGGGTCTACTCTGCACATAATGTTTAAGTCTTTCTCCAAGTCTTCATACTTGCCTTTATAGGCTTTAAAGATGCTGTCAGTTTCCTCCAGTAGAAGCTCCCCACTCTTAAGGCTAACATAAAGCCTTTTGTAGTTGGTGTAGCAGGTCTGGAATATTTTGTTATAGACCTGCTCAAAAGTGTAGATTTCCAGATTTCTGTCACTCTTGCCTTCTTGAGATTGGTCTCTTGTCAGTACCTCCACTTGGTTTGCCCAGCACATTTTGAAGATTCCACTGTCTTTAATGGCATGGATATCAGAAGCCATCTGGTGGGTTTCATCACACAGGTTGAAGTAAGTGACATTCGCTGTTGCACTAGAGTTCAGGCCATCCAGAGTGTGAACCTTCATAAATTCACTCAAATTCATTGTCTCAAAGTTCTGCTGAAGTTTCTTATCCAAACCATTCAAGTCAACTGTGGATTCAATGTGGAAAAGCTGTTATTACAAAAATGTTTGTACATATTAAACAACGACAATTATTTTCTTAGCCTTAACTGCAGTATCTTCAGCCTAGAGCTGGGCGATAAAACGATAACGATATGTATTGCGAAATAACTTTTTCTCGATAGAAAAATTAAACTATTGCGATAGGCCTCATCTCTCTTGTCCTCTTAAAAAAAAAAAGAACAGCCAATCCAAATTAAGTAGCGCAGAGCCGAACCAATCACAGCCGCAGCGTCACGTCACGTGACTTGTTACGTACAGCACAAGCACAAGCGCATGTGTATTTGTTTTTGCAGCCGTGCAGCCCGGGTAATGAAGGAAATGAGTTTGCCGACTACAGAAAAATCAACCGAGAGCGTGAGCGAAGGTTACCGAAGAAAAAACAGATAATGGTTCCAATGCCGGAGAGCTTGTCGAACGGAAGGGCCACAGAAGTTCCGTAGTGTGAAGGTATTTTGGCTATTTCAAGTCTGACAAAAAACAGAGTAGCGCGCACTGTAAATTGTGCCGAAAGCAAGTCTGGAAATACAATAAAGCGGTGCATGCTCAATCTCTGACTGAAAGCGCTAATTCGTCATTCGGCTTTTGTCAGACTAAAGTCACTGTTAAAACTGTTTGAAAAGCTAAGCTATACAACAAGGAGAGATTGAGAATTTCCTTTTAGTTCTCAGTTTATTTGATATTGACAAAAGTTAGTCAATTTTGTCTGTTCTTCTGTAAAACAAACTAAGATTTATTTTTAGAATTAATATTTTGTTTCTAAGTGGAATTGACAATTTAGTGGTCTGTTTTGTTTGTTCTATTTTGAAACTTAAACGCTTTAGCGGCTACCTTTTGTGTAGTTTGCAATATTTGCCTTTATTTATCTGAAACTGAAGTCTCATGTTCCTTAAGTACATCTACCCTGTTGAACTTATTATGGGAAATAAATATTTTAATTAAAACAAGCTGCTAATTATTTCACATTTTACTTGTGAGCAACGGCACATTTAAATCTTACAAATATAGTTATTTGGCTTATATCGTGATATATATCGTTATCGCGTGAAATGAAAAAAACATATCGTGATATGAAAAAATCCTATATCGCCCAGCTCTACTTCAGCCTTAGTGTCTTTCAAGTCAAAATTGCTGGAAATTAATGTCTGGAAGTTAACGTTTGTCCATCTCTATGCTGAATTGACATGGTGGAACTGGTTTTACAAAGGGCATGCACGCAAATGCTAAATAACGCAATGTATGCTACTCCGATTTGTATGCTGAGATGACGGAACACTCTGCGATAGATCGTCCCATTACTCTGGTGAGCGGTTTTGGAGACAGTGCTTATTAGTTTTAATAATGAAATATACAGTAATGATAGTGATAGTGATTATTTTATTTTTAGGGCTCTGTCTCCAGCGGCAGCTGATAGACCTACATTGTCTTGCCTGTAAAGTTGCTCACAGTTTGGTTTGCAGGGTTTGCCCTGAATTTTCTTCTTACAGTATTTTGTGCTCACTGGCTGCCTACAGCACTTGCTTCTGGTGAATTGCCTAAGATAGCGCACTTAACCCAGTGAAGTAAGTGCTTAAAGTTAAAGTTTTAAAAACACGTTATGCCATCTTCTATCATTACGGAATATTACACTGGATTGGTTGGTTAGTTGTGGTCAATAGGCTTATAAAGTAGTTTATGTTAGCTAACTAGTGATAGAACCAATAACTCAGTGGAAAACAGGGACACAAAAAAAAATCAGTATAAGGGGATCACTTTTGTGCAGGTGACCAGTGGTTCACCAGACCGAGAAACTGGAATGAGAACATTATTTTTCCGTATGTCGCTGAGTGTACTGAGTGGCGCAATCAGCTGATGTGATCAGTGCTATATTATCCCTCCGGTTGTGTTCACCCCACCCCCTTACTTTAGTGTTCCCATAAGAAACATTTTCCACCACCAAATTCAGTTCAGTGGGTGGGTCAATGGGTCGTTCAGTGGGTCGTTCAGTGGTCATTCAGTGGGACATTCAGTGGGTTGTTCAGTAGGTTGTAAAAGTGGATCTTTCATTTTGTCAATCAGTGGGCCATTCAGGGGGTCAGAGGCCAAAGGGGGGCGGGGGATTCCCATTCATTGGCTATGGAGGTCACTTTTGACCATGAACACCACAGATGTAACAAAGTTGATTAAAACACTCAAAATACAGCGAAAGAGGTGCTCATCACTTTTATATGTTCAAGTGCATAGTGTGGAGGATGTCATAAGGACTCGAGACAATCGGATGTAAAACACAATATTTCTGAGTTTTTTAATTTGTAAATCGGTCAGATTTGACCCGAACACGACAGGAAGGTTATGCAATAAAATAATCTCTTCCCAAGCAGATCCAGACAGTTTACAACATAATTCAGTTCAGTTCAATTCAGTAATAATTATACAGCGCCAAATCACACAGTCGCCTCAAGGTGTTTTATATTGTAAGCTAGACCCTACAACAGGGGTCTCAAACTCGCCGCCCGGGGGCCACTTGTGGCCCACGTCACCCCTACTTGCGGCCCATATATTGACATGAAGAAATAAAATGCAATTTGGCCCTTTTTAGGGCGATCGTGGCTCAAGAGTTGGCAGTTCGTCTTGTAATTGGAAGGTTGCCAGTTTGAGCCCCAGCTCCGACATTCTCGGTCGTTGTGTCCTTGGGCAAGACACTTCATCCGTTGCCTACTGGTGGTGGTCAGAGGGCCCGATGGCGTAGATTAACACTCGCCTCTGTCAGTGCGCCCCAGGGCAGCTGTGGCTACAATGTAGCTTGCCATCACCAGTGTGTGAATGTGTGTGTGAATGGGTGAATGACTGAATGTAGTGTAAAGCGCTTTGGGGTCCATAGGGACTAAGTAAAAGCGCTATACAAATGCAGGCCATTTACCATTTTGTTGTTGAGTGCTGTTGGGATTAAATAATTTCCAGTGCCTCAACAATGCTATGCTTTTTTTTTTATTAATTAGTGTTATAAAGTCATATAGTATAGTATTAAGTGGACACAGCCCTGAAAAATAAAAGCATTAGACTATGTGTCCTTGGGGAGTAGAAAGCTGTAGACTCTCGCTCACGCTTGCCTGGGAAAAAGTAGATAAGAGGGGACCATCTCTAGTGGTAAGTTACTGAGACACTATTGCTTAGACTAGAATAGGGTGCCCGGTAATAAAACTGTTAGGGGCACACCACCATTTTGAGATCCGCGGCAACGTGTCATGCAGGACGCATCTCCTCTAGAAGTATTGTGAAAGAGAAATAAAGTGTTAAATGGTACTGAGCAGTGTTTTGTCTTCCATCGGATGCCTCTGAGGAATCAAAAGAACTCAGTGAAGTGTTGATATTTAACAACTGGGGGCTCATGCCGGGATTCCAATAGGAGGCTAAGGAAGACAGATTGGGTGATCTGGGGGCTCAACCAGCAAAGCGAACAGAGACCTGGGTCATTTGAAAGGTAAGCACCACCTGTTAAATCAAAGTGTGTATATTGGAGCTTATCTAAATTGACCAAGTTGATTGAATTCTCAGTGTCAATTTGCGGGCAGTAGACAACGTGGCGGTGTGTGATCCATCCCAGTGTGTTAGAACAACTAAATTGGGGTTAAATAAGACAAGTAAACGAATTGGTGGTTGCGGATAACGACTGAAAGTAAGAGAGTAATTATCCTAGGGCGTGGTTGCTTCACTTGTTCGCGGATGCGAGGGCGAGCCCTGTGGGACGGGACTAGGGTGGCAACCTGGGAAGTTGAGGACCCCCGAATAATAGCTAAATCGAGGAGTGGGATCCTCGTCACAGTTGAAGTTTGCATGAGATACTCCGCTAGACAGATGGGCCGCGGAGGGGAGTCGAGCGAAGTCTCTGCAGCAGCGCTTCTGGGCTGTGTGTGTGTATGTGAAATTGCGAGAGGTCGTGTCTAGATTGAAATCGAGTAGTTACATTCGCCACAGTTTACAGCCTGTGTGAGAGTGGGCCCAAGTTCTTTTGCTGGTTCGATTCCAAGCTGAGAATCCTGCTACAGTGTTTTTAGATTGTGAGTGTGTATAAAAGTTAAAATTCATTCAATAGTCTTTATGGCAATGGGGCCGCGTTCGTTCGGTCAGATCCAGATCCCAAGGTATGTTAGCTGCCTATAGTGCCTCTAGACTGTCTGGGTTTAAATTTGGGGTTGACAAATTAAAGCTGAATTTGCGTCTAAAACCATGTGTTTGGGTTTTGCAGAGTGAGACACACGCTCTGTATGGTGTGTTGAGTGTGAGGGAAAAGGAAGTGTCTCCCAGAGTGGAGTGAAGCAGACTGATAGAAAGAGGAGGAGCGGGTAGCCCAGCTCAGAGGGGAGGAGCTGAGTGTGAGGTGGACCCAAGGAGGAGCTAGGAGAAGCAGTTTGTGTGACTGCACGGGGGAAAGTAGCTAAAGCAGAGAGTCAAGAGCAAAAAAAAGGGGTAAATTACTATGGATTATGCATAAAACTAAAGCAGAACAGGAAGAATTGGGAGAAGAAGGCACGGGATTATTTAAATTAGCAACAAGGGGAAATGTGTTTAAAGAATCAGAGAATGAGTGTGTCAAATAACCAGGGATGAAAGTGATATTAAATAAATCTCTTAGTGTGTTAATACAGGTGACCACGGACCTGGTCCTTCACAAGCACATCGGCCGGAGCAAAATGATAGATTAACATTGGAACCACAACTAGGCCATGTTTTGGCTGAAAATTTCACATCTCCACCTCCATGTAGAAGCTTCGAGGATGGTCATTCTCTCCCTGAAGACAAAAGTGCGTTAAAATTGAGTTGAAAGGTAAGGCCGATGGACTTGTGGAGGTTGAGAAAGTGTCCAGATTATCGCAATAAAATGGTAAAAAAAAGAAAGAAAAAGAAAGAGAGAACATACACACACACACCCAAACAGAGAGATATGAAATGCTTTTGTAGAGAAGTTTGAATCCACAGCTCCATGCCATACACATACATTGAACTGCCTACTAACCCACACATGCAATGAAAATCAGCTTACACTTATGAGCATGTCAATACTTTTCAGCAATATTAAAGCAGGGAAACCTCTCCGTGAATTGCTACCTTATCCTGGTGGAGGGGTTTGTGTGTCCCAGGGATCCCAGGGGCTATGTTGTCTGGGGGCTTTTTCCCCCTGGTAGGGTCTCCCATGGCAAATTGGTCCTGGGTGAGGGACCAGACAAAGAGCGATTCAGAAGACCCTTATGAAGAAAACACCAAGGGAACAGTTTACCCTGCCCGGGATAGGGTTACCGGGGCCCCGCCCTGGAGCCAGGCCCGGGAGGGTGCCCGAGGGTGAGCCGTCTGGTGGCCGGGCCTTAGTCCATGGAGCCCAGCCGGGCACAGCCTGAAGAGGAGACATGGGCCCATTCTCCCGCAGGCCCACCACCCGCAGGAGGCGCCATAGAGGTCGGGTGCATTGTGTGCCGGGCGGCGGCCAGGAGCGGAGGCCCTGGCGGACTGATCCCCGGCTGCCAAGACTGGCAATAGGGACATGGAATGTCACCTCTCTGGTGGGGAAGGAGCCTGAGTTAGTGCGTGAGGTTGAGAGGTACCGGCTAGATATATAGTCGGGCTCACCTCTACGCATGGCTTGGGCTCTGGAACCAGTCTCCTGGAGAGGGGCTGGACTCTGTCTCAGTCTGGAGTTGCCCCTGGTGAGAGGCGGCGGGCTGGGGTGGGTATTCTAATATCCCCTCGGCTTGCTGCTGGTACATTGGGGTTTTTCCCGGTGGATGAGAGGGTTTGTTCTTGCGCCTTAGGGTTGGGGAACAGGTCCTGACTGTCATCTGCGCTTATGCGCCGACTGGCAGTTCAGAGTACCCAGCCTTCTTAGAGTACCTGGGGGGGGGGGGGGGAGGTGCTGGAAGGTGCTCCACCTGGAGACTCTGTTGTCCTGCTGGGAGACTTCAATGCTCACGTGGGTAACGACAGCGAGACCTGGAGGGGCGTGATTGGGAGGAACGGCCTCCCTGATCTGAACCCGAGTGGTGTTTTGTTATTGGACTTCTGTGCAAATCCCCGAACCAAATGGTGGACACCAGAGGTGAAGGGAGCCACCAGGCTGAAGAAGGCGTCCTATCGGGCTTGGTTAGCCTCGACAGGCTATCGACAGGCCAAACGGAATGCGGCTCGGGCAGTGGCTGAAGCAAAAACTCGGGTGTGGGAGGAGTTCGGAGAGGCCATGGAAAAAGACTTTCGGACTGCTTCGAAGAGATTCTGGCAAACCGTCAGGAGTCTCAGGAGGGGAAAGCGGTGCTCTACCTGCACTGTGTATAGTGCTGGCGGAGCGCTGCTGACTTCGACTGAGAAAATTGTCAGGCGGTGGAAGGAATATTTCAAGGACCTCCTTAATCCCGCTGACACGTCTTTCGAGGAGGAAGCAGAGTGGGGATGAGGGGAAAGACCCGCCAATTTCCGGGGGCGAGGTCACTGAGGCAGTTAAACAACTCCTTGGTGGCAGAGCCCCTGGTGTTGATGAGGTCTGCCCCGAGTTCCTGAAGGCTCTGGACGTTGTAGGGCTGTCCTGGTTGACATGCCTCTACAATGTTGCGTGGAGATCAGGGGCAGTACCCCTGGACTGGCAGACCGGGGTGGTGGTCCCCATCTTTAAGAAGGGAGACCGGCGGGTGTGTTCCAACTACAAGGGGATCACACTACTCAGCCTCCCTGGGAAAGTCTATGCCAGGGTGCTGGAAAGGAGAGTTCGTCCGCTAGTCGAACCTCGGATACAGGAGGAACAATGTGGTTTTCGTCCTGGTCGCGGACCACTGGACCAGCTCTTTATCCTCTCAAGGATACTTGAGGGTGCATGGGAGTTTGCCCAACCAGTCTACATGTGTTTTGTGGACTTGGAGAAGGCATTCGACCGTGTCCCTCGGGGTGTCCTTTGGGAGGTGCTGCGGGAGTATGGGGTGTCTGGCCCATTGCTACGGGCCATTCGATCCCTATACAACTGTTGCAAGAGCTTGGTTCGCATTGCCGGCAATAAGTCGGACTCGTTCCCGGTGGGTGATGGGCTCCGCCAGGGCTGCCCTTTGTCACCGGTTCTGTTCATAATTTTTATGGACAGGATTTCTAGGCGCAGCCAAGTGGCGGAGGGCTTTCACTTCGGTGGTCTCAGAATCCCATCTCTGCTTTTCGCGGATGATGTGGTTCTGTTGGCTTCATCGGGTGAAGGCCTCCAGCTCGCACTGGAACGGTTCGCAGCTGAGTGTGAAGCAGCGGGAATGAGGATCAGCACCTCCAAATCTGAGGCCATGGTTCTCAGCCGGAAAAGGGTGGAGTTCCCACTCCGGGTCGGGGATGAGTTCCTGCCCCAAGTGGAGGAGTTCAAGTATCTCGGGATCTTGATGGGAGAAGGGAGCCGGAGATCGACAGACGGATTGGTGCTGTGGCTGCAGTGATGAGGACACTGCACCAGTCCGTCGTGGTGAAGAGGGAGCTGAGTGTAAAAGCGAAGCTCTCAATTTACCGGTCGATCTACGTCCCTACCCTCACCTATGGCCACGAGCTGTGGGTAGAGACCGAAAGAACGAGATCGCGGATACAAGCGGCGGAAATGAGCTTCCTCCGAAAGGTGGCTGGCCTCTCCCTTAGAGATAGGGTGAGAAATTCGGCCATCTGGGAGGCGCTCAGAGTATAGCCGCTGCTCCTCCACATCGAAAGGAGCCAGCTGAGGTGGTTCAGGCATCTGACAAGGATGCCTCCTGGGCGCTTCCTGGGTGAGGTGTTCTGGGCATATCCTACTAGGAGGAGGGCCCGGGGCAGACCCAGGACACGCTGGAGAGATTATATCTCTCGACTGGCCTGGGAACGCCTTGGTGTTCCCCCGGATAAGCTGGAGGAGGTGGCTGGGGAGAGGGAGGTCTGGGCTTCTCTGCTTAGGCTGCTGCCCCCGCGACCCGGCCCCGGATAAAGCGGATGAAGACGGATGGATGGATAAAGCAGGGAAACTTAACACACACTTGCTGTTAAATGCTGAGTTTATCCACTACTGACAAACAAACTCTCCGGGTCGCAGGACAACAGCTTAACTTTAAAAAAGTGAGAGACTGGAATGACTAGTCAGTGATGAAACGATAGATTTAGTGGTTAAGATAGTCAAATTGTGAGATGTTTTCTGCTGATTGAGCAAATGATTACTGTATGAAGAAAATTTGTGGTAATATTTTAAATATGCATTTCTGTTGTCCTGTCATCTTGGTGAGCTACAAGTTGATGATATTATTTTTTTAAAAACAAGGGGGAGAGAAGGCGTTCTCCCGGTGTTTCTCCCCTGTCCGTGTAACACAGCAAACAGCACATCATTTTGCTGTTCGTCCACTCCTGTCTGTTTTTGCTTTGGTTTTCTTTTTGTTTTTTGTTTTTATGCCCATTTACAGGCTGCTTTGTAGGCCCTGGAAGCGGAGGCTGACCTGGACTCCTGCTCTCCCCTCTACCATCTTCAACGTGACCCTGACAAAACGCTGCAGCAGCTGGACCCACAACAACAAAATGTCAACGGAGCTGCAGGAAAGGGCTCTCACACAGACGGAGACGGAGGGTGCTAAATCCAAGGCCTGTTTCACTAAACGGGGGGAAATTCCCATACAGCTTCAGCTGACAGAGCTGCGACGACACGCCCATCAAGCCCGGATGAAGGTAGGCCGAGCAACAGAATGCTGACCTTGATAACTCTGTATTAACACTGAGCAGGGCACTGACAGACCAACACGGATGATTGGGCAGCAGAGAAAGGGGCATGTCAGAGACAGAAGGAGCAACTGAGGTCAAAAGGCACCTCAGAACGCAGAAAAAACAGAAGAAGATGCAGGTTTCACCTGCGGCGAGCATGGACACTGGAGAAAGGACTGCTCCAACTAGGGTCAGAACCATGATGGACAGTACCGTGAGCAGCAGCAGCAATGGTCGCAAACAGACTGAAAAGGAAGAAGGTAGGACCCCAGGGCACGCTTCAGGCCGTGGTTTACCCAGGACACCAGAACAGAAAAGTGATTAACACACACACACATCTACACACACACTGACTCAGCATGACGTGATATACACACAAACACATGTACACTCGTTGATTCAGTGAGAAGTGATCCACACAAGATACACATGCACAAACTCGTGCAATGAAAAGTGATGCACACACACACATGCTGATGCAATGAAGAATGCTTTGCTAACAAGTGCTTATGCTGATACGCAAAATGCAGCACACACACACAAACACACACACACACCCACCCACATACAGACTCTGTTATAAGAAGCCATTGATTACTTGGAATGCGTTTTATGTCATCCAGAGAGTATATGTACATTTAAGAAAGAAGGTTTAAAATTCTCTGCTTATGAAAACATTGTCTGTGTGCGGTGAGAGGATGGAGTTTCTTGCACGTGACTGCATGCCTCAGGATGTCTGTTAATGGCAGCTCAAGGCCTCGACTGAATTGTTTACTGTGCTTCACACTGATGAGAGATATGAGGAGCAGTGGTAGAGAGTGAAAATGATAGATGAACTGTGTAATGTTTATTTCGGAGCACCGCATTTTCTATGATTGAGATTTAATTCCTGGAGGAACAAAAGAAGTTGCATTTCCTCTTGATAGGTCTAGTAACAGCAGGTGGAAAGACCTGGGTAGATTTGTGGACGATTGTAACAGAGCTCCCAATTGGCGAGTGACGGAGTGACACTTAAGTCTGAGTTCAGACCAAGAAAGTATCAGAAACTAATTAAAGCCAGGAGCAGTGAATGTGACTCTGCATGATACGGCACCTGAGGTTCTAATTCCCAAACAATATTGTTCCATGAGGAAGAATAAACTTTTCCTGTGAATTTTCTGTTGATTTTTCTTAGCACTAGGTTGATTTTATCAGTGTGGTTGGAGTTGTTTTCTTTCTCTGAGAGAGAGAGAGACGGTTTTATACTTGGACATGCCTGGAACTGGCCCTAGTATTTGTTATTTTATTATTATTTTATGGTTTACTTTTGTTTTTGCTTTTGTTACAGTGCACTGAGATAAGAAATTTGAGAGGTGTGATCCATCCACCAGTGGTGATATTTTGTGATTTAACAATCAGCTCTCTTTTAAGCAAGATTGAAATTTAAAGTGCTATGAAATATTCTTACTGGAAACAGTCACAAAGTGTGCTTCTCTATGATTACAATGGGCTTTGGAGAAATTCACTTATATGGGACACTGATCACATGTGATGGTAAGTCCTGAGTCTAAAAGGATTGCAGCGAGTCAATCAAGTCCAAAATCATAAATAATTGTTTTTCTTTTAAAAATCTGACCTGATCTTGCTGTTGATGGAGACTGGAATATTTTGTGCGTGAGACTCCACTATCAGCAATATTTAGTATGGATGTGTGTGAATGAATGAGTGTGACTGGACTGTGATAGACTGACAATGTAGACTAAGGATGCTTTGTTTTGTTTTGTTTTTTGCAGGAGCAGGAGGACAAGAGAGACCAGAGGGGGAGACTGTAGTTTCACATGAGAGTGTGGAACTGCAGACTGAACCGTTTGGTTGCTAATTTTGAGTTATTGATTTTTACATGAAGAAAACTGTGTTTTATTCGCTGTGTTTTGATTAGGGTATCACATTATATTGTTGAAAATGACAAATGCTACAGTGGAGAAAACTTTTGACATCACTCATCACCAGTGATGGGAATAACAGCGTTGCGAGTAAGGGAGTTACTTTTTTCAGTAACGAGTAATCTAACTAACTACTATTCCTATTGTTACAATGCCGTTACCGTTACTAACAAGAAAATGCGGTGCAGTCGCGTTACTATTTTTCAACAAACAGACGGTTGAAGCTGTGTTCAGCTTACTGCATCTTATGTCAGTTGCACGGAAGTAGCTGTCTACATAAGTAATCTGGGCGCTACAGCTTTAAGCAGCTGCGCGAGCTCCCGCGGGCGGCAATCACTTTCTGGTAAACAAATCACTTTTTGGCACAACACCTGGAGCTAGGGGGAAAACAATCGCATGAGTGCTGCTCTGAGGAAGAATAAAGTAGTCGTGGTAAGCCAAGCACATGACCACTTCAAGATGGCAAAGCAACAAGGTGAGATATACCAGTTTTTGAATTGTGTTGATAGGCCATGTAAAACCAGAGTCATGATAAACAATATGTATGCGGTTCCCTTAAAATAGTCAATCATTAAAAGTAGAATACAACGGACAGGGGCATGTGCTAGGGTGTGGTACTGCAAAAGAACAAGACCAAAGTAAACTAAGAATACCCATTGTGTTTAACTTTAATAAATTCAAATTAATATGTACCATTACACTCAGAGGATCAACATAAAATAAAATATATGCAAATTCTGTCCTGAGCTTTTGTTTCCTATAGCACCCACTTGACCACACCACCAATTTTTCATGCCAAAGGAGGGTAATTGCAAATGTTCGAGGGAGGAATATCACCAAAAGTGGGAAAGGTAAGCCCTGATGGGGGCGATAACACCATAAATTTCACTTATGGTCAAATTCCTAACATTTGACACCAAACATAAAATTCTCCAAAGATTTAGAGACGGAGAGGAATTATAGATGAATATAGTTTAGCAAACCCATAGAGATTGGGGGTTCGAATATATAATATTTTGAAATAACAAACAATATAATGTTGACTATGTGGATTATGTTTATTCATTGAGATTGGCTAATCTTACCAGGAAATGCAATAAACAGGACTGTCAGAACGGTCGGCGTTAAAGTCACCTTTGACAGTCCAAACTAGGATGGCATTGGACATCCTCAGGGTGGAAAAAGGGTTGGTGTCACCAAGGTGTGGTTCGGCTTGTTGTATGCATATTTCAAAACGATACAGCTCTGGATGGGCCAGTTACCAGGGCATGGAAAGATGACAGACATTATTAAATGAGGAGAAGGAATTTTCTGGGATTGAAGATCCTCTGGGTGAGTGGTTGACAAAAGCATGCAGAAAATAAAAGCTATCATTTTGTCATTGATTGGTAATTGATTGATAATTGGCCACATTCACAGCTGTATTGACTTGTGGTGGACACGGTCTACTTCATATTTATGGACTCTAATTAACAGATTGAAAAACAGTGACATTAAGGGAAGAATATGCAGTGCCACACTATCAGATGCCAGTGACGGTTGGGCTCAGTGATGGATCAGGTGAGCTGGATTCATGGCTGAATCAGGACATAAATTCCTCTGCTGTGGTCAGTGAGGGAAAGACGGTGGGGAAAAACGGAGTTGCAAATGTGAAGTTCATATTAACACACAGGTTTTGTTTCTAGGCAGCTCAGCGGATGCAGGCTCTGGGCGGAGCCAGGAGTTCAACAGGTTAACATGATAATTAAATTGATTTCATTCCCTAAAACAGGGTGACAGGGCTGGAGCAAAGCTACTCGAGAGGAGAATTTCTGATGTTTTCTGAGAAATGACGTTACTAATCTTTTCTTTTAACTTTCTAGTTGAATTGACACTTGGGAGTGTGTCAAAAGGGGGGAATTCAAGTTTTAACATGAAACAATAGTTTCTATGATAATTTTTATGACTTTATTTGTGTGTTTAATAATTTAGGTATGGTCAAATTTAAGATTATCATGACCCAAAAGTTCCCAGACTTTTTCTAGAGAACCAGTGAGAAGCATAAATCATTTCGCATGTTGAAATGTGTGAAAGGAGGGAAAATGTTAGGATTGAGAATGTTTTATAATTATTTTCATACACACATTGCAAATGTGCTCATGAGAGTTGGCACTCATTTCTTCTGAAGGTCATAAGCTTCGTTCAGCGTGACTGTCCGGACTGATATATTGTAGGAAATGACTTAGAGTGCAGAGGGGTTATTGCAAACACACTTACACACATAGATTATGATTAGAATAATTCTCTGGGTCAGAGAGTCCCGAACATGATATTCTAAACCAACTTTGAATCACTAGGACAATGGATGATATCATTAGATTATCAAGGCTAGGCAGAGAAGTGTTTTGCTTTTCTGTTGCGTACAGAGAAAGGAGCAGACACCAGACGAGGTGATGGAGATACGAAGATCCTTCGCAGCAGACACAGAGACTGCCAAGACAGCAATTGGGGTCAAGGGTCATGCCGTTTGTGGTCCTGCTAGTCACCTGGAGAGGATTCCAGAACCACAGCAATAACCAAAACAATTTTCACCAGCAGTCAAAAACTAATGTGTACACTTATGTCTGCATTTTTATTTTGTTAAATATTAACACAATGATAGCAAAAGTGTTGCCACATGTCTGGTCAGAAAGAGAGGACCAGTGTGTTTATTTGATAGTTCAATGAAAGGCTTTAGTTAGATAAGCGGGAGAAAAAAATCTGCATTCACGTTTGCAGTTTTGTCTTGTTATATAATATTTGAAATTTTAAAAAACAAACAAGACACTGCATTGGGTGTTTTCTTGTTTGATTTTTTTTTTTTTTGGCAAGGGGGGGGGGGGAATTTGTACTACTTGAACAATAGAGTGGCCCTATAATGGGATGACAGTGCCAGCAGTGGCCCATGGCTCATGTAAGTTTGAGACCCCTGTTGGAATATTTGTTGGTATCATATAATTGTTGTGGGGGTTGTGGGTTGTGTTGTGAGCAATGAGCAAACGTGCTATGAGCAAGCACTTTGGTAACAGTGGGAAGGAAAAACTCCCTTTTAACAGGAAGAACCCCCTGGCAGAACCAGGCTCCAGGAGGGGCGGCCATCTGCCGCAACCGGTCGGGGTGAGAGAAGGAAGACAGGATAAAAGAGACCCAGAGATTAATAACAAGTATGATTCAATGTAGAGAGGTCTATTAACACATAGTGAGTGAGAAAGGTGACTGAAGAAGAAATACTCAGTGCATCATGAAAAGCCTCCAGCAGCCTATGCCTGTTGCAGCATAACTAAGGGAGGATTCAGGGTTGCCTGTTTAGTCATATAGGGTTCAAGGCTTAGAAAGCATCCTTCTTACCATGCCCTCTCTAAATTTATATTCTGAAAGACATGATTCTAATTCTAACATTTGGAAATTTATACAGAATTTTTATGTATCTACTCAAGTTTTCTTCAGAACACTTCAGAAAGTTTGCTCAAACAAATTCTAATATTAGACAAAAAAAACCTAACCAGAGCAAATACAAAATTCAGTTTTAGATGTAAAAGACTGCTTGGTGACAATGAATGAGGATGAGAGATGGGTTTAGATTTTATAAAAGAACAGTGTACAGGGGAGCGGACGAGAGAAACTGGGGTCAAGCGAAGGGACGGCGTTTGTCCAGTTCTCTCCCGTGCACGAGAAACATAAAGAACTTTGCCTACTCGTGTCTTGCTTTTGCTGTGTAATTACATTGTCTTCAGCGTTCCAGCGAATAGGTTTAAGCTGCAAACCTATCAATGAGGATATTCAATTTCTTACCATACGTGCATATACCAATAATCTCAGATGAGTTTGAATCCCAGTTTCACTGTGGTTCTTCAAAATTATACCATACAAATCTGCTAGGAGGCTGAGGGGTAGCACTAGTGGCCAAAAGTATTTTTAAATGATGCTTTCATTTATCAGAGGAAGAAAGTTATCCAAACCTACCAGGCCTTATGTGAAGAGTAATTGTTCCTTAAACCTAATAACTAGATGTGCCACCCTTGACAACAAGAATCCATAGAAATCTATAAAGATCATAAATGTGTGACAGTAAAATGCAACACTAAGTAATGCTGCAGAAAATAATCTTCTGACTTCAAAAGTATATCAATTATTACCTGAATTCATGATCACAGTAAGCCCAAAGAGTGGGCACAAGTGGTGCTAAAGGTTCTACAACAGTGGTCCCCAACCCAGTACTGTTTTATTGATACCAGTACTGGTTTTATTTTGTTGTATTCATCCACAACACCTTAAAGGCTGGTTCGTGAAAATATTGTTGGACATAAACCGGTCCGTGGAGCAAAAAAAGGTTGGGGACGGTTCTACAATGTCTTAATTAACTTGGCAAAGCATTATATTAGTAGTCATGACTCACTATAACTGAGAATTTCTTTTTGGCATCATATAAAGGATTTCTTTGTCAGCGCACAGCTCTGGACTGACCAATGCTCCAAGATCATCAATTCAAAACAAGTTATTTGGATGTGTCACCACTTTGCCAAGGTCTCGAAAAAGGCCCAAGCACTGGAGCCTATCCCAGCTGTCTTAGTGCAAGAAGCAGGGTACACCCTGGACAGGTCGCCAGTCTAACACATAAACACAGACAACCATTCGCACTCACACCTTTTTTAACCTTGTTATTAAAGCAATATTAGAGCTTAAATAGAAGTAGATTTCTTCAGTCCAATCCAAACCCACATAGTGTTGGGATTTATTTTTATCTGTAAGGCTAATATCTCATAGTTATCCATCCATCCATCCCTCGCTCCCTCTCTCCCTCCCTCCCTCTCTCCCTCCCTCCCTCCCTCCATCCATCCATCCATCCATCCATCCATCCATCCATCCATCCATCCATCCATCCATCCATCCATCCATCCATCCATCCATCCATCCATCCATCCATCCATCCATCCATCCATCCATCCATCTTCTTCCGCTTATCTGGGGCCAGGTCGTGGGTGCAGCAACCTAAGCAGAGAAGCCCAGACCTCCCTCTCCTTAACCACCTCCTCCAGCTTGTCCGGTGGAATACCAAGGCGTTCCCTGGCCAGCCGAGAGACATAATCTCTCCAGTGTGTCCTGGGTCTGCCCTGGGGCCTCCTCCCTGTGGGACATGCCCGGAACACCTCCCCTAGGATGTGCCCTGAAGACATCCTTGTCAGATGCCTGAACCACCTCAACTGGCTTCTTTCGATGTGGAGAAGCAGCGGCTCTACTCTGAGCACCTCCCAGATGACTAAACTTCTCACCCTATCTCTAAGGGAGAGGCCAACCACCCTTCGGAAGAATCTCGTTCTTTTGGTCATTACCCACAGTTTGTGACCATAGGTGAAGGTAGGGATGTAGATCGACCGGTAAATTGAGAGCTTCGCTTTTATACTCAGCTCTCTCTTCACCACAACAGACCAGTGTGGCGTCCGCACCACTGCAGCCGCAGCACCAATCCGTCTGTCAATCTCCCACTCCTTTCTCCTGTCACTTGTGAATAAGACCCCAAAATACTTAAACTCCCCCACTTTGGGCAGGATCTCGTCCCTGACCCAGAGTGGGCACTCCACCCTTTTCAAGCTGAGGACCATGGCCTCAGATTTGGAGGTGCTGATTAATCTCTGTGTCTCTTCCACAGCATGTCTTTCATCCTGTTTTCCTTCTTTCACCCCAACCGGTCGCAGCAGATGGCCGCCCCTCCCTGAGCCTGGTTCTGCCAGAGGTTTCTTCCTGTTAAAAGGGAGTTTTTCCTTCCCACTGTCGCCAAAGTGCTTGCTCATAGGGGGTCATATGATTGTTGGGTTTTTCTCTGTATTTATTATTATGCTATCTACTGTACGATATAAAGCGCCTTGAGGCGACTTTTGTTGTGATTTGGCGCTATATAAATAAAATTGAATTGAATTGATTCTTATTCCCACCTCTTCACACTCACTTGCGAACCATTCCAATGCGAGCTGGAGGCCATCACTCGATGAAGCCAACAAAACCACATCATCCACGAAAAGCTGAGATGAGATTCTGAGACCACCCAAGTGAAAGCCTTCCGCCACTTGGCTACGCCTACAAATTCTGTCCATAAAAATTATGAACAGAATCGGTGACAAAGGGCAGCCCTGGCGGAGCCCATCACCCACCAGGGACGAGTCCAACTTATTGTCCGCTATGCGGACCAAGCTCTTGCAACAGTTGTATAAGGACTGAATGGCCCGTAACAATGGGCCAAACACCCCATACTCCCGGACACTCCGAGGGACACAGTCGAATGCCTTCTCTAAGTTCACAAAACACACGTAGACTGGTTGGGCAAACTCCCATGCTCACTCAGTAAAGAGCTGATCCAGTGTTCTACAACAAGGACAAAAACCGCATTGTTCCATGTGTATTTGAGGACAATCCAGTCCCCTTTCTTAAAGATGGGAACCACCACCCTGATCCCCTTTCTTAAAGATGGGAACCACCACCCTGGTCTGTCAATCCAGAGGTTCTGCCCCGGATCTCCACACAACATTGTAGAGGCGTGTCAACCAGAACAGCCCTACAACACCCAGAGCCTTCAGGAACTCAGGGCGGACCTCATACACCCCAGGGGCTCTGCCACCAAGAAGTTGTTTAACTGCCTCAGTGACCTCACCCCAGAGATTGGCGAGTGATCCCCTTCATCCCCAGACTCTGCTTCCTCCATGGAAGATGGATTAAAGAGGTCCTTGATGTATTCCTTCCACTGCTAGACAATTTTCTCAGTCGAAGTCAGCAGCGGTCCACCCACGCTACACAAAGTACAGGTAGAGCACCGCTTTCCCCTCCTAAGTCACCTGACGGTTTGCTAGAATCTTTTCGAGTCATTACGAAAGTCTTTTTCCTCCCACACCTGAGTTTTTATTTCACCCACTGCCCGATCCACCTTTCGGTACCTATCAGCTGCCTCTGAAGTCCCACAGGCTAACCAAGCCCGATAGGACTCCTTCTTCAGTTTGGTGGCTCCCTTCACCTCTGGTGTCCACCATCTGGTTTGGGGGTTACCACCAGGAGAAGGCACCAACCACCTTAGGGCTGCAGCTCAGTGCAGTGGCTTTGGCATTGGAGGTGCTGAACATAGTCCATTTGGACTCAGTGTCCCCAGTCTCCCTCGGAATGCAGAGGTGTGCGTTGAAGATCTTGCAGACTGGGGCCTCTGCTAGGCGTTCCCAGCAGCGCTCCCCCGCTACCTAATCCAACTCACCACCAGATGGTGATCAGTTGACAGCTGTTGAGGAATATATATATATATATATCTATATAGAGAGATATATATGTGTGTGTGTGTATGTGTATATATATATATATATATATATGTGTGTGTGTGTGTGTGTGTGTATGTTTTCTTAGTGCTTATTTTCTCATTATATTATTTTATGTATTTTAATAATAAAGGCCTGTATAAAGCAAGGTCAGCTTTGACTCACAAACCAAGACTAAAAACAGGAAGTCTAGTGCAGAGCTGCAGAGGCATATTAATAAGAAACAGGAAACCAGTACATAGAGAAAAAGCAGAACTAAGTAACACACACACACATCAAGTCAGGCCAGAAGGAGTTGTTTTTATTGAAACTATGTGTGATGTGTAAAGGACCAAAATAACATCTATATGATACACATTTGTGGCTTCTAATGCCAGAGATCTGCAACTGGCTTTGGGCTGTGCACGTCTCTCTCTTCCGGAAGATGATTAAATAATAATTATAAATACTTTGACCAACTGAGTCATGTTCTCTCTATTCAGTAAAAGAACCAAAAGAACCAGATTTAATACAGCTCAGCCCCTCTCTTTACCTGAGTGTCCAGAACATATGGTGGTCTGGTGATACGATTACAAAATTGATCATGAACTTGCGGCCTTGAGCATCCTGGTACCACATGCACTTATAGACACTCTTATGTTTGAACATGGTGTTCGTTATGGCCAAACTGTGGTTTGCACAGAAGTCCAATGACAAAACACCACTCGGGTTCAGATCAGGGAGGCCGTTCCTCCCAATCACACCCCTCCAGGTCTCACTGTCATTACCCACATGACCACTGAAGTCTCCCAGTAGGACAACAGAATCCCACCATCGAGGACCAATTTGCCATGGATGACCCTACCAGGTGTGCAGAAGCCTCTGGACAACATATAGGCTGGGATCCTGAGACACACAAACCTCTCCACCACTATAAGGTAGCGATCCATCTCATAATTAGCATCACATATTTGTGTTTTGTCTTTTACTGCACACAATGTACTGTGGAGAAGTTTTGGAAGTAGACTGTCACTCAGATACTAACAGACTAAGATCCTTCACATTAATGGGGCCTCGGTCATAAATCTGCACTTATGGAATGCACCCTAGCTCTGTCTTTATGCAGGTCTGAGGAGGGTTGCCATGATAATGGGTGAGGTGGCATCTAAACATAAGAAGTGCCAGAAAGTTGCAGAAGAAACCTGAGCCGACATCAGACCTAAGGCCACCCTAAACTCTTTTGACCAATCACCTTAGTGTCTGGTTTATCACACATAATAAAAAGCATTTACTATATGGGTGTGCTGCTTTTTGTTCGTTTGGATTTCCCCAGGGAGCAAAGAGACACGGCAGCAGTTTTTTGACTTGAACCTTCAACTGCTTAATAAAACAGTATGAGCATATTTGTCTTAAATGTACCTAACAATAGACGTAGGGAGAACAGGCAAACTGCACACAGAAAAGTCACTAACGAATAGGAAGTTCAAAGTCTTGTTTTGAGATGAGTGATCAGTGACAATATGTGTACTACCATCCTGTCTAACCTAATACCAAAACAAATATATAATTAAAAATATATGTACTATATATGTATATCTTAGCATTACTTACCTTTCACATGTTCTGGAACCTCCTGGCAGATTTGCAGAAGAGTTTTGACCAGTTGTTTCTCATAATGCACAGCTTCTGTTTCAACTTCTCTTTGTCTCAGTAGTATTTTCATGTTACTCTCATCTTTACAACGACCGTCATCACACAGGCCATCTGGAGGAATATAAAAAAATGCCACAAATGTCTAAGTATAAAAAATTATGAAGTCTGAATTAAAAATAAACATTTCAAGTATGTATAATTCTATATATTCATATACTTCTTTGCCAAATCAAATTTGTTGATCATAAAGAATAAGACTGACATGCAATGGGTAAAATAAGTATTGATAATGTCACCAATTTTCTGAGTAAATATATTTACTAAGGGTGCTATTGACATGGATTTTCACCAGCTGTCGGTAACAACTCATCCAATCTACACATGCAAAGAAATCAAACCAGAGATTTCCATAAATTAGCTTATGTGTAATAATGAGAAATGACACAAGAAAAAAGTATTGAACTCATAAAGAAAGGGAAATGCAAAAAGGCATGGAAAGTCATGACACATAGGGCAAATTAATGTTAACTGATGGTCTACTAAAAGGTGTCTCATTACCAAGGTGTCACACAAGAAACATCTTATGATTGTCACGGACCCGGCTCTGGGGACTCGGGGTCCGTGAGCAGTGGGGACTGTTGTTGTTGTTGTTATTATTATCACACTACACTGGGACTTTTCTGGGAAGAAGACACTGGGGAATTTATTGTTGCTTACTTCACCACTCTGTAAATAAACACTGTTGCACTGAAGAGTCCGGCGTTTGGGTCCTGTTTCCCCACCTCCCCACGGTCTGCCAACACAGACCGTGACAATGATGGGTAAAACCAATGAGCTCTCTCAAGATACTTGCAACATTATTGTTGCAAAACATACTGCTTGTCATCCCAAGTGTTTCATCTGCTTTCGTTCTGCTGTTGTTCCTAGTTCTTTGTCTCTGGTTGCGTTTTTTCCCACTTTAGGTTTTTCTTAGTTTAAGCCAAGGGCATTCTCTGATTTTGTTTGTATGTCACCTCCCATTGTAAATAAAGCTCTCACTCAGTAAGTCAGTCATCAGTGCCTGCTCTTGGGCCCACACTCCTTTCTTCTCCACACAATTTGACTCGCAGATCATGACATTGTAAATACATTAATTTAAATTTCACAACAATAATCCAAGCAAAACAACCAAGAGTTTCAGAAAAAAAGAAATCTGTTCCCCTCAAATCGAATTGACTCTCTCTGACTTCAAACAGCTTCTGAATACTGCCGCAAAGCATTTTATTTTGTGCTTTGTACATTATCTGTGCCATTTTATATTCGGTATTTATATGCAGTTTGAGGGGATAGGTTAATTGGATAATCCAAATTGTCACTAGGTGTGAATGTGAGTGTGAATGGTTGTCTGTCCCTGTGTGTTGGCCCTGCGACAGACTGGCGACCTGTCCCAGGGTGTACCCCGCCTCTCGCCCTATGACAGCTGGGATAGGCTCCAGCACCCCCCGCGACCCTGAAAAAGGATAAGCGGAAGCGAATGGATGGATGGATTTTATATTCGACTAGATCCTAAAATTTCAGGGTATTCAAATTAATAAACAAAATGTTAGTTGGTTCTATATAGTTCGATTGATGTATAATTCTTATAGCTCTTTTTTGTAACTTTAAGATAGGAATAGTATTGGGTTTATATGTATTACTCCATATCTCTAGGCAGTAAGTCATATATGGAAGCCACAGAGAACAATAAAGCGTGTATAATGATTTCTTGTTCAGGACATCCTTTGTTTTGTGGAGAATAGCAATGGTTTTTGACATTTTCGTTTTGACATGGTTTATATGAGACTTCCAAAAAATGTATCATCAATTATCACTCCAAGAAATTAATTTTCATACACTCTTTCAATTTCAAATCCATTAGCCCTGATTTTAGCCACATTTTTCATTTGTCTGGTGCCAAAAATAATAAATTTTGTTTTGTTTATATTTAATGATAACTTATTTATGTCACATCAATTTTTCAGTGTATTTAACTCTTTTTCCACAGTAGTCAGAAGGTGTTCTCGGTTTTTACCTGAGCAATACAGAAAGATATCATCAACAAACAAAACACATTTTAACAGTATTGCAAGAGAAAGAAGTGTCGGAGTGCATCTAGAAAGCTGCACGCGTGGGTGCTGAACCAAAAGTCGAGAAAGAAACTGTCAGTAGAGTATCACTACAATAAAAGAGAAAATAAGCATGGACAGTGTGTTGACTTGTGGTCTTTTTTCACTGCGTAGTTGGCTTTTAATCAAGCCATTGCATTCTGTTTTTACATTTCACACAAGAAGCCAGCTTGCTTGAATTGAATTTGTACTTTGGGATTTTTCTGGGAAATTGAAATTATAAATGAAAAAAGTAGAAAAAATGGTGCACATACACAATGTATATTTTTAAGATTTTTTTTTTAAGAGAGACGACAAGGGAAAGCAAAGAAACACATGAGAAACGGAAGGAGAAAACAGATAGTTGTATTCACCTATCTTTAGGAAATCAAGAAATTCTTGTTTTCTCTGCAAAATTTGAAGTAAGCCTTTAATTTGTATTTCTCCACTGAGGAACTTCTTTGAAACAGATTTAAAGGCTGACCTTCCCAAATCTATCTTGGAAAGTGCTTCATCTGACAGTTTGTCAGTCAATCCTTCTCCAGCACCTGAAAAGATAAAAAAAAAACATAAAGCATCTTAGAGATTTTTATTTTAAATTAAAAAAAAACCCAACAACTACAAAAACCTGTTCATCTCCGTTTGATTAAATTTTTAAACAGGCACCCTCCAGTCAAGTTGCAAACAGTCCTTACAATTTGAATTTGTCTCAAAAGTGCATTCATGTTTCCACTGAATATGTTCCTTCAAAATGAGTAATATACAAAATTGAAAGCTTATGCATACCCCAGACATTACTAAAGAGTATTCAAGGTGTATTTCATGTTTTGTTCTTTTTTTTCACAGTTTACCTGCAATTTTGAGGATGGTTTTGGCCATGGGCCAGCTCATGAGGTAGTCAAATACCAAGTCTTCGTCTTGTATGTCATGTCCGTTTTCATCTTTGGGCCATGACTCCATCACAACAACTGACATTAGTTTTAAAAATTTTGTGATATCATATCTTCTCAAGAGGTTTGACATAGCTGATGTATCCTGAGCGGAAAGAAAAGGAAAAATAAAAACAAGACAAGCAGAAACATCTCAAAGATTAATTTATTAACTCTTGCAAAGTGTGCCTGTAATGATCATTTTTACTGTACAAAAATAAGTAATTGCAATTCAAACTAAGTGTGTTTTACATTTGTCATAAATACTAATTAATTAAAAATGCAATATGAATTTAAAAGCAACAGTTGGAAAAAATGCGGAAAAAGGGCAAACTATTGCTGTTGGTTATAATTTCCATTTGTAAGAAAACAAGTGAAATGATTTTACTCTTCACAGCTTTCATGTTGATAAAAAGAGAGAGAAAAAGGAAAATACTTGTAGATGTAGACAACTTTCAAAAGACCCAGAGACCCATGTCAGTTATGTTGGTAGTTCTCTTCCTCTTCACCGCCATGCGCAAGACCAAAGAGTTGTCAAAGGAGACGATTGTAGAACTGCACAAGGCTGGAATGAGCTACCATCAGCAAGAAGCTTGGCAAGAAGGTAACAACTGTTACTGTCATTATTTGAAAAGAGAAGAAATATAGAATGACCATCAGTTTCCCTCAGTCTGGAGCTCCATGCTCAAAAGAGCTTGTCTCATGTGGTCAGGATCCTCTTGAGAAAGGTGGTGGATCAGCTCCAAATTTAGCTATTTTAAAGATGTGAAGGCAGTTGGGACCAGAGTGATCAAAATCACAATTGGTCACATACTACATCGTAATGGATGGAAATTTTGCAGAACTTTCAACTCAACCTTCAATATTTGGATGAAGAGAAATGCTGAGTATGACCCAAAGAACATTATCCCCACTGTCCAGGATGGAGGTGGAAACATTTTTCTGCTGAATATAAAGGATGGCTTCACCACATTGAGGGGCCAATGGACAGAGCCATGTACTGTAAAACCTTAGATGAGAACCTCCTTTCCTTAACCAAAACCATGAAAGATGAGTCGTGGCTGGGTCTTCCAGTGTGACAGTTACCCAAAACATTCCACCACGGCAACAAAGTAGTGGCTTAAGAAGAGCCATATTAAGTTAAGGAAGAGTTAGAATTAGAATTTCTTTTAAGTGGAGTTGGCCGATACCCTTCCTCAGATAAGTGGAATCTTGATAACCAACTTCAAGAAATGTCTTACCAACATGCGCCCCACCAAGGGTTTCTCCATCAAGTCATGGTTTGCTTTAAAGTCAAATATTTATTTCACTTAATGTCAAATCAACAGTTATGACCCTGATTAATCACAAGTTTAATCACAAGCAGGTAAGTGTTTTCCATCCGGAGAGCAACGGTGAGTCTGCGAGCAGGGGTGGGTATACAGGAGACTGACAGCTGGATGAAGCAGCAGCAGTGATATGGGTGCTGCACTGGTCTGGTTTGGAGAAGAGTGAGCTTAGCGTGAAAGCAAAACTGTCAAAAATCAGGTTCCTCTGAGGTTGACTGTGCTCTTCCTTAGCGAAAGGTGTAGGATTTTGGCCATTTGAGAGGGGCTAAGAGTAGAGCCGCTGCTCCTCCACATTGACCGGAGACAATTAAGGTGTTTTGGCCTTCTAGGTGAGGTCTCCTAGACATGAGGTGCATGAAGCCTCAGAATCTCATCTCTGCTTTTTGCAGATGATGTGGTTCTGTTGGTTTCTCAGGTGGTGGCCTCCAGCTCACACCAGAGTGGTTCAAGATTCAAGATTCAAAGTGTTTATTGTCATGTGTCACAAGAGAAAGGGCATTTCTCTGTGCAATCTTCTTTCTTTGCTGTCCACCCACAGATGCCGATTAACCTCCTAGGACCTGGCGTCCACATATGTGGACATCACATTTTGGGTATTTAGACCAAATTCCCAATATGCCTCAAATATCAAAGAGAAATTAAAAATGCATGCTGTGTTAGAGTTCGGGTCTTAGGAGGATAATATATACAGGGGAGTGTGAAGAAGCAGGAATGAGAATTAACATCACCAAGTCTGAGGCCATGGTCTTCAGTCGGAAAAGGGTGGTGCCCACTCCAGGTCAGGGACGAGATGCAACCCCAGGTGGAGGAGTTTAAGTATTTAAGGGTCTTGTTCACAAGTCAGGGGAGTGGGAGGTCAACAGACAGCTTTGTACTGCTGCTACAGTGATGCGGGTGCTATACTGGTCCGTCGTGATGAAAAGAAAGCTGAGTGTAAAAGCTCTTGTTTACCAGTCGATCTACGTCCCTACCCACACCTACAACCACAAGCATTGGGTAATGACTGAAAGAACAAGATTGTGGATACAAGCGGTGGAAATGGGCTTTCTTCAAAGGGTGGTTAACCTCTCCCTTAGAGACAGGGTGAGGAGTTTTGCCATCTGAGAAGGGCTCAGAGTAGAGCTGCTACTCCTCCACATCGAAAGGTGCCAGTTGAGGTAGGAGCCAGACAAAATGGAGGAGTTGGCCGGGAAGAGGGATGCTGGGCTGCTGCCCCCAAAACCCGGCCCCGGATAAGCAGAAGAAAATAGATGGATGGAAGGAATAAGAAAAAAAGAAACATGGATAATATCCCCTGCAAGGCAATTGTCCTCTGCACCCCAAGAGTGTGAAAATATTGTTGCTTACACGGGACTTATAGTTATATTACATGACATTAATAACCATTTGTCATTGATTGAAATCATACCTGGCAAATATGTGCAGCAGCCTCCATTGCACAATTCTCCATTATGCTGCACAACAATGGACTTTCCTTGCTCATCTCGCTCATCTTGTTACAGTATATTCCAATTTGATCCACAGGATGTTCCTAGCACACAAGCACAGAGCCTCACTATATTTTCCAGCTTCACATTACCATGAAAATATAAACATAATGCAGTCTTACCTCTTTCAGTTTGTCTTGAAAATCATCCATGAATGTGGTTCTCCATAATGAAGTGTGTTCCTCATAATTAAAAGATATTGAGAGTAATTTGCTCCATGCCTAAAAGAAAAATGAGGATTTTAATAAGCAAGTGCCGTGTCTGACCTGCAGGTCATGCAAGTTTTAAAATATCTGAAATTAAATTTGAAGCGATCAAGATGTTAAAACATCTCCAATTTCCCCAAATTTGCTGCAGGTAATACATTTGTTAATGGTATTTTAAGACTAGTATAAAAAGAAAGATGACCAATATAAGATTACCTTGAAAATCCATCATTCGAGGTCATGGCATTTCATATTACTTGCTTACCATTTCTCTCACCACCAGTGGCCACTGACTCATATTTACTTTTAACATTCAATCTTGGTGGAGTGCCCACTCCAGGTCAGGGATGAGTTCCTGCCCCAAGTAGAGGAGTTCAAGTGTCTCGCCTTAATCGCGAGTGATGGGAGATCAACAGACGGATTGGTGTTCCCCCGGATAAGCTAGAGGAGGTGGCTGAGGAGAGGGAGGTCTGGGCTTCTCTGCTTAGGCTGCTGCCCCCGCGACCCGGCCCCGGATAAAGCGGAAGAAGATGGATGGACATTCAATCTAATTACATTTTTTTTTATATAGTATTGTGGCGGGGCGTGGTCTTTGGTGCTGTACAGGGAAGGTTGACGCACCTGCAGGGCATCCGCAATCACTGTGGTCATTCACAGTGGTGCCAAAACCCAGGAGGGCGGCCATGGCAGACCCGATGGCATAAACATGCTTTGCCGCATACTTTATTTATCACACACACAGTTGCTTTAACAGTACACTCAATACAGTACACGCAGCTCTCCCGCCACCAGCCGTACACATCACCAACAACAACACCAAACACAGGACCCAAGTCGGCGGGGCATGATTGCGGATCCCGCGCAGGTCTGTCCACCTTCCCTGCAAGGCACCGCAGACAACACCCAGCCACAAGCATCAAATCTTGCCTTCCGTGAATTGCTATCTTATTCTGGTGGAGGGGTTTATGTGTCCCAGGGATCCCATGGGCCTTATTATAGGGAGTCTTTTTGCCCCCTGGTAGGGTCTTCCATGGCAAATTGGTCCTAGGACTGGAGAAAGAGCAATTAAAAAAAAACCCTATGAGTGAAAGATCTGGGCAACAGTTCAATCTGCCCAGGACAGGGTTACCAGGGCCCCGCCCAAGAGCCAGGCCTGGCGAGGTTGCCCAAGGGGAAGTCCCTGGTGGCCAGGTCTTAGTCCATGGGGCTTGGTTGGGCACAGCCAGAGAAAGGGACATGGGCCCACCACCCACAGAAGGCGCCCTAGGGGTTGGGTGCAATGCGTGCTGGGTGGTGGCCAAAGGTGGAAAACCTGGCAGAGTGATCCCCAGCAACCGAGACTGGCAACTGGGACATGGAACATTACCTCTGAGCTAGTGTGTGAAGTTGAGAGGTACCAGCTCAATATAGATGGGCTCACCTCAACACACAGTGTGGGCTCTTTAACTCATGTTGAACTCAGCGACAGTGAGCCACTCATACCCCTTCAGGTCTTGTTCTACCAGATCTGATCCTGAGTGGTGTTTGTTAGTAGACTTCTGTGCAAACAAGAGCTTGTACATTAAAAACACCATGTTCGAACATAAGGGCGTCCATAAGCGCATATGTCACCAGGGCACCGCAGGTCAATGATCACAGATGCAGGAGAGATTATATCTATCAACTGGTCTCAGAATGCTTTGGTGTTCCACCAGACAAGCTGAAGGAGGTGGCTGGGGAGAGGGGGGTCTGGGCTTCTCCACCCCTGCGACCCTGGATAAATGGAAGCAAATGGATGGATGGTAGGGACATCGAATCTCAACAACAGTCACCTCGAGGTGCTTCATATTGTAAGGTATAAGACCCTACAATATCACAGACAAATACCGCAACAGTCAGATGACCCCCTATGAGCAATCACATGGCGACAATGGAAGCAAAAACTCCCTTTTAACAGGAAGAAACCTCGAGCAGAACCAGGCTCAGGGAGGGCCAGTCATCTGCTGTGAGGGTGAGAGGGTGTGGACAAAAGAGACTCTGTGGTAGAGAGGCAGAGATTAAAGTGGTGAGGGAAAAAGGTGAGTGAAAAATAAGCAGTGCATCATGGGAAGCCCCCAGGTGTCTAGACCTATTGCAGAGTAACTAAGGGAAGTTTCAGGGTCACCTGATCTAGCCATAACTATATGCTTTATCAGAAAGTTGTACTGTATTTTCCACACTACAAGGCTCACTTAAAATCCTTAAATTTGTTCAAAACTCGACAGTGCACCTTATAATCCGGTGCACCTTATGTATGAATTCTGGTTGTGCTTACTGATCTCGAACCGATTTTATGTGGTACACGGCGTTCAAAAGTCTGTCAAAAAATGTTTTACAACTTTGGTAAGCTACAAAGCCACACCGCTTGATGGATTGTTGGAGCATTATGGCTACCGTAGTCAGGAGCCTTGCGGAGTAATCTGGGTCCAAAACTCCGTCCGGTTCAGGTCCCAAAGCCAAACGAGCACTGCGGCATCACTGAGAGTTAAAAACCATCTAACTTCTTTCATCTTTAATAGAATGAGCAGCGTTGCTGCTTTTCCAGGTGTAACAATTAAGTTTAACATCCAGGCATCCATGAAAACAGGATTTATTAAATTCAACGAAAGAGTTAGAAGTTAGCAGGAAGTTAGCTCGCTAGCTTCCACCAAAACATGATATAGCATGTTCTGACTGAGAGATTTCTGAAAAAGTTAACCCTCTGGGGTCGCCGGACACACCGGCGCGTCAAAATCACATGACCAATTTAAGACGACACAGCTATAAGATGCAGCACGTCAGAGTCTCCATTTCAACTTGGCTCGAAAGTGCGGACTTCAAACTATATACCAGTTTTTGAATTGTGTCGATGGGCCACGTAAAACCAGAGTTATGATAAAAAATACATGCGATGTTTTTTTCTGAACAAAACAGTGGTGTTTACAGCGGGAAGAACGGTAAAAACAGCGTTTTCTACAGACAGCGCTAGCAAACACTCTCCGCTTGCGAGTGAAAAAAGAAAAAGAGAAAACACCCCTTCCCTATTGGTGTTAGAGTTTCCCATGTCAGCCAATCAAAAAAATGATGTGGCAACATGTGACATTTGGTTGCTTAGGGAGAAGGGGAAGTTTTTAGGAGTGACACCCGTGACAGGGAGCGGGCAAGCGAAAGAAAGAGAGAGAGCCAGTTTTCATATGTGAGACATTAGTGACGTTTAGCGTGTTTGGAGGCTGTAGTTAGTTTGTTGTGTAGTTATTGTTTTGTATTGTGTGTCAGTTAGACTGCTGAATTTCATATTTGCTCTAAAAAAGCTGTCACAGGCAGATTCCAGTGTAAACGCTGTTCCCACATGGAAAACTGGACTGATGCACCTCCTGATGTCAGACCTGCAGGGTTTAGGCCTGTGCTGTTCTCCTCTGTCTTGTACTGAACACAAACTACAGTTTTTGGACTGGCACAAATAATTTGTGTGGCTTCTTATTTGATGCAGCACACCTGATTGTTCTGTAAATAGATTTAAATGGTTATATAAAAAACGCCCGAGGCCTTGGCTGCATTTTTAGGTAAATAGTGCCATATAACTTTGTTGTTTGCAAAACTTGTGCATAATTTTTAGAAATGTACAATTTCTATTTGCATTTCAAGTTATGAAAATGATTCGTTAAACATGTTTGTGGGTTTTACAGTAAAAAATATAACTTTTTTCCACTCGGATTTTGAATTATGTCAAAATGAAAAAATAACTCAAATTCCAGATATTTGAGGTTGTGCTGAAAATAATGATACCAAACAAGGCAAGATAAACATATTTTAAAGGTGAAATATAGAGGTAAAATCAAAAGTAGTCAAAAACGGCCAATTATACCCTGGACCCCAGAGGGTTAAACCGAAGAAGGTCCTGAGTTCAATTCCACCATTAGGCCAGGGTCTTTCTGTGTGGAGTTTGCATGTTCTCCCCATGTTTGCGTGGGCTCCCTCCAGGTACTCCGGCTTCCTCCCACAGTCCAAAGACATGCAGTTTTTGGGGACAGGTTAACTGATTAATCTAAATTGCCCATAGGTGTGAATGCAGGAGTGAATGTGAGTGTGAATGATTGTCTGTCCCTGTGTGTTAGCCCTGCGACAGACTGGCGACCTGTCCTGTCCTCTTGCCCTATTACAGCTGGGATAGGCTCCAGTGCCCCCCGCGACCCTGAAAAGGATAAGCGAAAGCGAATGGATGGATCTCTGCTATTACTTCCAATATAAATGAAGAAAGAAAACTAAACAACAGTGACTTTTGTACGGTTACTGAAGTTGGACTAGTTGGTATATAATGATGTGCTACGTGGTCGCTAGCGACACACCTATGTTAGCATAACATAAACACAGTAAAGCTGGAGAATGAATGCTAACTTTTTTCCACTCGATAAAAGTTAACGGGAGAGTTCCCAATAGTCAGGGACAAATGGAATCACGTGGCAGGATGCTGTAAACTAACCAAACCAAGTCAGGAGAACAGCTGAGATAATCCATCCACAATACGACACAATACGAGGTTTGTCATTAATATACTGCAACAACACGGGAATAGAGCAGCTGCAAGAGAATTCAACATTAATGAACAATGGTACGGAAGTGGAGGAAGCAAGAAGGAGTTGAGTAAAGTTTGACTTATCTGACTGTTTTGTTTCGCTTAATGCGCCTTATAATCTGGTGCGCCTTATGGTCCGAAAAATACGGGAAGCCTAATCTTAAAAGCAGAGCAGGTGTCTGTCTCCCGAATCCAAACTGTGACTTGTTTCCATAGAGAAAAGTTTTAAAAGCTGAAAGCTCTGCCTCATATTCTTTTTTTAAATATCCTTGGAACCCCTCAGTCAGAGAGCAAATTTCTTTAAATAAGCTCTTTAAAACATAAACTATAAGCTCTTTAAAATAAGAATATTCAAGACGTTGTATGAGATGATTTTAAATTTGATTCTGGATTTAACAAGGAGCCAATGAAGAAAAGCCAAAATAGAAGAAATATGCTCTCTCTTTCTAGTGTCTTTCTATCAGTACTCTGACTCTCACAGTGTTGCTGGCAATGTTCCCTCTAATTTTTCACGTGTCTGAGCGAACACACAAACTCTCTGAGCGATCCCTTGGACCACTGTGAGCGACATCAGACGTGTGCACTGTGGTCGCGCCGGCATCTAATCCATCCAAGTTACATGGTTTATTAAAATAATCAAATTACAGCATTTACATTTATGTTACTCCAATTTTGAAAACACAACTTTCTTTCTTTTAAAAAAAAGCTTTGACTTGTATTATGAGTCTGTGGTCTGGGAGAGAGTATATAATAACCAATGTTGGGCAATTAATTATATAGTTACTTCTTCAAAAAAGTAACTCAGTTTGGCAAACAACAAAGTTTTTTGCAGCTATTTTTTTTAATGCAGCCAAGGCGTTTTTAAAAAATAAACATTTCACTAAACTATTTACAGAACAATCAGCTGTTCTGCATCAAATTTGATGCCACACAAATTATTTGTGCCACTCCAAAAAATAATTTATGTCCACTCAGTGGCGGTCCTAGCCTGTTTGGCGCCCGGGCGGGCACGCCCTCTGGCGCCCCCCCCCCGTCCCCCACCACACACACATACAGTACAAGACGCATCATTGTGGAAAAAAATATTTCTCAGCTTTTATTTACATTTGAGCAAAAAGTATCATGTCCAGAATTATTCATACCCTTTACAAACTGTCACAGTCTCTGGGAAAATCCAAGTTCCATACCATTCCAAATAGTCAAAGCTGTTCTAAAGCATCCTAATTACCCTGATTAATTGGAAATAGCTGTTTTGATCAACTCAACAGGT